>JAQGBX010000646.1:0-32373 GCA_034698745.1 Megaphyllum sjaelandicum | reverse complement strand
GATCAAGTTTAATGTATTTAAACAACATAGTACTATTTTTGGATTTTTAAATATAATATAGGTCTCGGAAACCCCCAGGTAAGCTAGAAAGTTTTTTTAAGGTAACCATCTGAGGGTTAAAGAAGGAAATAAAACGAAATAGTGTATGCAGAAATGAAAACCAAATCAACAAGTACAAGATTACCCTATGTCGCAGGAACGTGTGCGTGCAATTGGCTGCTGACAAACAGTCCTATTGCAGAGACAAGGCGTTAACATATATGAAGGAAGTCCCACGGCCACGGGCATGGCACCTCTTGTATGCAACGAAGACTCACTGCCTGTAGATGTATATGAAAACTCGGTGTTCTCTTTTTGGGATTAGCACATTTTTCTATTTTTAAGTGTGGTCGGTGTGCACGCTGCATGCCTGGCGAAATGGAGCGGTGCTTGATGAACAAAGGCAAACATACAGCCCCACTTATCTGCCTGTCGATATTTCATTTATGCCAACAATGCCAACGCGATACGACTCATTCGCTCGTCGAAGCAGCAAAGCTGATTTCAACCAAAAATGGAAGTAGAAAAAAAAAAGTTGCGGGGACTTATCTTAAATACTGTTTTGATTGATGACTCTCTTCCCTTTCACCGAATCTGCAAAGGCCATCCTCCCTGGTGATGGCCACTTATTAATCTTATTTTTCCTGCGCGATATTTTCCACTTAGCATCGCGTTTACAGCTTGCTGCCCTTTCGGATGTTATTTATGTAGGAAAGCCCCCAGTTTCATTAGCGGCCATGATGGAGGTGCGATGCAACTTCTTTATTCGGTTAATCTTTTCCTCAACCTCCAGCCTTATTTTTGGAGGCATGACAAGGAGTTGCGGCCAAGTTATAAGAGGAGACCTCGTTTATCTCAATTATTCAACTGCTAAATTGGCCAAACACTTTTCACGCCAATAAAGATAGGCCTGCTAATGGGGATGGAAGTTTAAAGCCATCTTCCACTTGTTCCGGTGGGCTGCTGACAATGATTAATCATAAACGGCGATGGACAACGACGTTTCTGGACACTGGCAACGAGACAAAACAGCCCGCAACAGGATCGCCACTGGTTTATTTCATTTGATTGCTTTCACCAGGGCCACTTCCTGTCTTTGAAGTTGCGAGTTTGCATTGTCATTGAGAAAGTTCTTAAGGCTTGCATCATCGACCATTTGACGTCAGCCATGCGAAAGTTTTATTTGGATTTTCTCGACAACTTGGTGCTTAATGCAGGAAATGGCGTTCCGCGAAGTCCTCTGGCAGAAGGTTTTAGTGTCCATTCAATTATACTTGACCATTATCGACAAAATGACTCCGCGACACTTTCGAAATTACTTTTTTCGATTGGCTAGATGAGTTATAAGATGCACCTAAAGGGTAGGTTCACTACAAACTTTTTCAGTTTCTAGGTGACTGAAAAAAAGTTGCGCATGCGCATTAGAAAAAAAGTCGCTCCGAGACATGCTGCTGAAAAGAAAAAGGTCAGGACTGAAAAAAAGTCACCTCAAAAAAAGTTTGTAGTGAACCTACCCAAAGGCACCTTGTATCTCCATAGCAAAATAGATGCGTAATATACTAAAACGTCTTTTAATATATTCTTATGTTTGCGTTTTAAGGGACTCTAATAATGTGAAAATTATGATGCGTCTGTAAACTTAAAATTAAATTATGCTTAGCACGTGTTTTAGTATATTAAAAGATGCAAAACTGTGCCATGTTCATGAATTGCATCGTTGCAACAGGATTTTCGTTTTCGCATTTCATGGCAATTGAAACGAAAATGTAGACGCTTACACTGTACCGTACGGTGCCTAATAGTATAACTACCCCCCCCCCCCAAATAGTGCTCCCATGGTGTACTATTTGGCCTTCAGTTCAACTTTCGGTCACAACTTTTGGTTCAACTTTCGGTCACAACTGGTGACCTTCTCCATCTTTTTTTTTTTAGTAGATTCTCCCCATGTCTAGGGCAAAGGCCCTAGAAAATATGAAAACATGTTATTTTTTTGACAATTATATCGTTTTTTTGTGGATTAAATTGTCAATTAAAAAAACTCAGGGACCATTTAATCCAAACAAACGATCAAGTTTCAATAAATTTAACGAGAATTTTGATAATTACACTTTATGTGTGAATTAGGAAAATTCAGGGACGATATAATCTATGAAAATAATTAATTAAATTCATTGAAACATTTTTTAAACAATGCCCCCAAAGAGAATGTCCATTTCGGCTTCCTTAAAGCTAAATATCATCCGTCGAATGAAGAATGGAGAATCTCTTCACAGGAAACGGGGTTTCAGCGGAACCAAATCAAGAAATGGATCCAAAAGGAAGAAGGAAGACTTTGTGCAATACCATAATTCAGTAAATAAAAATTGCAAATGTTAAATTTAATATCTGCAAGTGAATTTTTAACATTTTCCACATAGTGCACCCGGGTGTACTATTTAAATTTCAATTTATTTGTAGAAACACCCATTTTCCGTATAATGCACCCGGGTGTCTTATTCGGCACCGTACGGTACATTTATACCGTATGTATCGCCTTTAAGCATGGCGTGCATCCACCATTTATTTACAGAGTGCAATAACAACTGTTGGATGTACAGCATTCATCATATGTCAACATGGACAGTAATCTATGCCAGTAGTGTTTAAACAGAAAACTGCGCGCATTTCTAACATGCAGTGCGCATTCCTGGCATATGTTGACTCGTGGATTTCTCACTGAGAACGAAGTTGTTGGTTGGTTGGTTTGTGGATTTTTAACGTTAGCCTATTTCTACACACGAGGGCTAAACACCAACGCCAGGGGATGTGTCAGCGTCAACTACCTGGGAATTTTGCCTACGAGGGGGGGACTTCCACCCCCACAAGAGGGATCTTTAACGTGCAGAGATCAAAGTTGTTGGTGCTAATGATACGACCAGTGGAAAATTTGATGACTGCCGCTGTTTATCTTTGGCATAACAGTAAGTTGGAAATGAAACAAGTATAAAGACAATGACTGCAGTTTGGCGCACGGTGGAATATAGTACCGAGGAAATATACTTTCCTCAAAGACACGAGATTAAAGACCGCTTGTGTCACTATACTTTAATGAATCCCCAGACCCTCAAACAATCCAGCATCCGGGCCAAGATTCCAAGAAATACCCCGTTGACTGCTTAAGTACAGGGAGCTAATAAAATGTCTTCATTTATTTTTAATCTATAATCCTTGGTTGCATTGTTAATCCATTTGATTCGTTCTCTTGTGGCGCTTGCCGTTGATAACTCATGGGATTTCACTTCGTATTTAAGGGTCCTAACGGGAAATTTAAGTAAATAACCGAATGTGTACTGTATATAGGAATTGCCAACATGCTGAAAGTATTTGGCATACACGTCAATTTGATTTCTGTACTAGAATTTATCTAGTATACCGTTATTCGTGAATACTGGGTGCGAAGCATAGACGATGTATTGGCGCTTATATTCATTTGCCAGTCATTAGGGAAATATTTATACATGTATTAATAAATAGCGACAGCAACGCTATTAATGGGGCAATATATCGTACACTATTATACATGTTGGCTTTATTGGGTGCGATATTATAGTTGATATAGGCCACTGCGCAGGGGGCGTTCAACGCTGTTATTTTCCGTCGGAAAAAAACCATCGCGATATTTTTTTTTTAATATTTTGAAAACTTGCTCTATGAAACTTGAGTCTATGAAATCATTCGAAACTTGCCCGCAAACTGCTAACGAGCTCCGCACAGCACATCATAGTAACATTTTGTCTCTTAATTTGAATTTTTCATTAATTAAGACCCGTTGTAATACATTGCATCAACTTTTTCACTGGTAAGCCATTTAATGCTGGGGGATAAAAGCATTTTTTACTTCCCTTGGCATTGTAGAATATCGACAGTGAAGTTGTGAAAGCAGCATTTCCGCAGCTTTGTAGCTCATTGTTCCTAACTGCGTAACCGCGTTAGAATTGCGAAATGCAAAACGCGAGCGATTATTAAGTGTCAAATTATGCGATGAAATACACGTGCATTATCTCCGCTGCATTTAATAGCCGGGCCATTAATATTGCGTATTGTGCCATGAAAAGATGCTCATCAGCTATTAATTTAGTGTTCTATTGTGAAGATAAATAGCGCATTCCTTTCCATCAATGTTTCCACCAATGGCCGTGCACTTAATTCTAACAAATAATGGATGGTCTACATTTCCATTATTCCTTCTCCGGGACAATTAAAGGCACTCAGGGGCCATTAATGCAGCTGAACTCAATGACAGGACATAAACAATTCAATTTGCTATAATCAGCACTAATAACTTTCTGCTTGCACATTTTCCTCTTTTGCAAATCCAATTAAAGGGTAATTGTTGAGTAACGAGTTGGTGGATTGCTGCGTTCTGATAGTCAGCGGAAACATGCATGCTGCCTGCGTCTCAGAAATTCAATTTGCATATATTCTCCAGGAAGGGGAATAAAGTTGGGGTAAAAGGGAAGCGTGCACTTAATGTCCTAGTTCTTGAGAATTGATCTCATATATTCTTTCTAGAGCTTTTAAACTCGATTAGACACTACTATGGGCCTGCCGGTACTTAGGGTCCGATTCTTAAAGTACAGTGAATATGCAGTATTCAGGTGGTATTCAGAATTTTTGTTTATGCAAATAGCTGATAGTACGAACTCATTTCCATTCCACGTCATAGGGGTAATGTTAACTTCTTCGTGTAAGGCGAACTCCGAATTAGCATAGTACAAATTTTCGGCTAAAACAAATTTTTCTCAAGATAATATGAAAAAAAGGTACATTATAACGTTGTCATATACAATGTATACGTGGGGCAGGATTTCAACCAAACTTCGATGAAACTTTAATTCTTAAATAGTTGAAACCATATTACTATTTAAATGAACAAATTTGGAAGTCTCTTAATTGAGATTCGTCTTTATGAGATTAGCTTGCGTTGCAAACCGTCAAGAGTGAACATTCGCTAAATTAGGAAAACACTTTTCAGTTAAGCATTTCGTTGGCTGACACGTGATCACACAGCATTATACTGTATACACCCTAAGGCGAATTGGCGGAATTGCAGTATGTGTACGTGAAACAAAATATCATATAAATAACATTTATGGAAGTGTCTGTTAGTATTTTTTCATGTGTATATGACAATGACAGCAGATATACAATTTTATATTTAAAAAAACGATACATCTTTGTAATTTTCTTCTAAACAGATTGCACTGACATAAACTACCATAAAAATAACATTTACGAAGAGATTACACTGACATAATTAAACTATACTACACATTTATAAGTAGAGCACATATCAAAAGTGTTATTGTGTTAGTGAATTCAACTTTGATGGCGACGGTTTATGATATGCAAGCATAATAGAAAAAATATTATAGATCAGTTTTCTGTACGCACTTTAGTTTCCACAGCATAACATGCAATTATAGTTAGCTGTACTAAGCTATAACACTGTTGATTAAGCAAGAAAGAAATAACAGTTGGTCTAAATCGGATAGCAAGCATGGTAATGATCTCAAAAAGAAGCATTTTTATTATTACAAATGTTAAACTACGCCATTCTTTGTAAGATGGAACTCACTTTGGCATGCGAATGTCTGACAAGTTAGTCATGTAAAACGCGTTTTCTAATTCAGTCAAATTATACCCTGGGATACGATTCTGCTGGCGATATGATGAAACAAAAAAAAACTAATGCTCCATAAAAAGTAAGATTTTAACGGCGTTTCCACGAAAAAGCTGAATACTACAGTACATTGTATTTGAAGGTAAATGGGCTGCAAGTCATATTACAAACTTCGCTATGCTTCTCCAATTCCATCGTTACCATATAGTTTCCGATATACAGTGTATCCACACCTCGATTTTTGATTCCACTAAACAATTTTCTACACATTTCCCTTGTCACTAAATAGTTATACATCTCGAAACCAATTGAAAATTTCGATTTCGAAACAAGGAAAACGTTTTCAGTTATTTTTCCAAAAAAAAACAATGAAGCACCGAAAAATGTCGCATGTTATGATTTTCATTCTGTCTGGATAAATCCTGAGCTGCTTCTGGTGGAATCTCATGTAATCATGCGGCCTCCGAGGATCGAACTAAAAAAATGTTGAATTTTGTATCATCTAAAAAGGACAGATTTTCTTTTCTCAGGCACTTTTTATTTCTATGCATTTTAAAAAGAAAAACAAGGCCGCGTGCGTGGCAACTTTCCACCGATTGCACTCACGCTCGCTGCAATTTCTCCGAGCTGCTTTCGACCTCATGAATATGACATGTTCTTGGCCGATCTAAGAAATTCCTTGAAGGGTGAATTTATTTGGCAGAATAAGCTCGGCTAAGCCTTCCGTCCACGGGGTTACGCCGTGGAATGGTGCGCCAGGACCACGTTGGCCGCCATCCATAAACATTTTAAAAGGCAAATAACTGCGGTCACCGCACATTCAATGGTTAAATTGAGCATATGAAACGTCAATAGAATTTCTGATGACCGCTTGATCTCGTTATGTATGAAAATTTGGTTTGGTCAATGCATCGCTTCTGAAAGATACGCGGAATTCAGACAAGACGCAACACAGTAAAAAACAGCGTGCGACGTCTTTCTTAAATGTAGGCTATATAGGCTTTGCTGAAAAAAGAATTTTCAGCGTTCAAAACCGAATCTTAAGGCGCATTTTTTTGGATTTACTGGATTGCTCTTTAAGTTTCTTATATGAAAAGCATGCATTATCTTTTAAAAGCTTCATTTTCAGTCGTATTTCCACTCGAAAATAAGTGTATTTTACTCGTAAATGCTGTAGAGCATGCTTCAACTTTATATATACACGGTGATTCATATTCTCTATATGTCTCAATTGTAATAAACGGATATCAGGTTTCCATATCTTTTATTAGAATTGTACAAGCGCAAACTTTTTGGGACAGAAACAGTCACTTGTTAAGTACGAGTTAAGAACATATAAATATCAACAGCTAGTGTTTGAGGAATATTTGCTGCAGAGGATTTTAGTGCGATAAAAGGTTTTTCAGACAATCTTTTCCATCGGGTAAACCATACACCTCTCTCCATATACAGTATTTTAACTCCGCGAGTGTTCGTTTACAAACACGCACTTTGAATAAACATAAGCACGCGTGCCCTGCTTATTTGTCAATATCCATAACCTCGCAATTGCTGCGTCAAAATGTAAATATCGTGGCATCCAGCCATTTTGCCAGTGTGCCACCTTTCATGCATTCTGGCGAACAAGTGCGCTATATCCATGTGCGTGTGTGCATTTTCTATCTTCTCAAAAATGCGCATTTAGATTTAAAATTATGCAGCTGTTTTACAATTGCGCCCGACTTTATTGAATTGAATAGATTTGGTATCAAAACACACTAACTCTCGGAATACCAGTTTTATGCGACTGTTGTATATTCAGATTATCTAATAACATTCAAATTCAAAATTGGTATGAATCTGCATGCTCGAGAGCGCAATATACGCGCTCGCTGTATCTTCCGTGCATATTGGACAAAGCATATATATTGCAGACACTTTCAGGTCAAATTAGAATTGTATGGCTTAATATGAAACATACATTATGCATATATGGACAACAAACACATGCGCCTGAAGGCGGTTAAGATTTGCCTTAAATCTATAAATATTTTATACTCAAAATATTCCCTCCGCTTAAAGTACACATTAGTAGGCCTACGATTACATGTTAAATGCCGCGCAGTATTAAAGTCCCGCGAGGGAAAAAAGTATATAAAATTATAAATTGTAGTTATTCACTCACCACCGTGGCACTGCATGCTAGTATAATAAGGAAAAAAGACTGAACGAAGACTTACCTAGAAAGAAAAAACAAAGCAACGTAAGCTTTCGATAATAAAAGGTGAGAAAAGACAATTCGACACAATACTTTTAAAATTACGTCAAAATGCTACACTGTATATTCCTAAATATAAAACAAGTGCTACTTAAAGTTCAGGGAATTCCCTGAACGTGGTTAACCACGTGATGATCATACAAACTCGGTATTGCGTACGTGGAACTTGGCCAGCCTCATAACTGCCAATGCTATACACATGTACATGTTTTTCAGGTTTTTCGGCAGTCAAAAGAGATTCACTCAAAATGTAGTAGGAAGTAATTTTCGTGACTTGGATCGGGAATCGACAATGTTATTAACCATCCTGTGTATTTAATCTTGAGAAAGTCCTAAATAATTTACAATCCCATCAATGTGAACCTGTGGTGCATGTTGAAACGCAGTTGTTCAACATAGTTGGATACATTGTTTATATAGGCATTCGAATATTGTTTAGCATTGTAAATTAGTTAATGCCTATTGTGCGAAAAACGGAACTAATGTATTTTCTACATTGAATGCAGGATTATACGAATAGTAGAAGGTATTTGGTGATGTGAAAGTAGACAAGAAGAGTGTATGCCAAATGGTAAATAATTTAAAAGCGTATATAGGTATACATAACGGCGTCGTTTCAAAATACATCTATACAGGGATACTTCCAAATAAATTACATTAACGTATTGGAATATGTGAAATGTATTGCACATGGTTGATGACTGGGTTGATGACCCAGGATAGAAAATGTTGTTACAATGTATTACAGAATAACTTAATCGCGAAAAAAAAATAGTGCTCAGAACAGCCTGCAAAAGCTATTCACCATCATAAGTCAGGCTGATCACCGACCAAATGTCAACTAAACTTTAAAGAAGACGACTATAGTTAGAAGATCGAAACCAGATCGCCCATCATACTGTCATATCTCCGCAATGTTTGCCAACTTCCACTTTCACGTGTTTTATACGCTTCATTGGATGCGAAGTGAATGTATACGTTCGGTTTATTATTCATGAATTTTAAAAACCGAGTTCTAACAAGATAAGGCTGAACACGCGGCAGTACTACGGCACTTAAATGGCAAGTAATGTGCATTTATAGGCCAATAACGAAGCTGACAATTTGGCTAAGTTTCTTATTATTCTCCATCATCTATTAAGCATTTATGAGGTGACGAGAACGTGCTACAGTTCCCAGCATTCGCGCATCGCGTCGTTTTTATCTATTTTATTTTCTGCTTCTTATCAGCATACGATTGTTGAATATATGGATGAGAGACGCTTCGTCCACACTCTCCCACGCAGAGTCCCGTCGTCTATGGCTCTCTTCAAGTTGTTGTAAGCTGATTTTGGCGCATTTATCTTTATGGGGTGAATTTCTTCATAGGCAACGACTTTGCACATCGCCATCTTAAACGATATTAACATAGATGTGAAACGTTAGCCCCCAATGGCCTATAATGGACCGAGACGTTTTTACGAGGACAATAAACGCGATCCTGATGGGCCAATGGCACGCGAAGCATTCATGTAGATGACACGCTTTACTCCAATTTCGACACATAAGACCAAAAACATGCAATGTCTTGAGAGACGAGTAAGTTCTATTCATTGGCAATGACAAAGGATGACATGGATATATTGGCCATCTACAGCGTAGAAAACTCTCGCACTAATAATCGAGGAGGCGTACGGCTCAACTTAAACTTTGCGAAGAACTTCCAGAAAAATAGCTGACGTTGATTGCCTATCACCGCTCGAACAATAAACGTATCCCACTCGCGCGAATGGAAATGGAAATTAATCGAGTTAAGCCCAAATGGTGGATGTGACAATGTTTTCCTCCATCAAACATATATAGATGACCGTTTCTTTGCTTAGTATCGCGAAGGTGGTTTTAATGGATCGATAACGTCCAGGATGATTCAGTCAAGGTCATCTTAAAAAGTGTCATACTAAAAACCGCAATATTTTATGTCACAAACTACTTATGATCGCTGAAATTCACACATTTCGAAATAATTTACAGTATAGTTTTAACAAGTTTCGAAACTTTAATTAAAATGCAATTTTTTGTGTCAGTCAAGATGATGTGTCTTTTTAATTTAAGTTTAAATACTGAAGCTGGATCAGTTGTTATAACCAACTTATACAGCTTATTTGATAATTATTACAAGCTGACCATAGAAGATGTATTCCTAAAAATGCTTCGCTTTTTTCCGTTGAAGAATGCCTTAATGATCTCACTTATCAAGACTCGCATCTTATTCTACAGTGTATTCCAACGGTTCCAACTCCAAGGCCGGCTTTAATTTCAATTCCATAAACGCGCGTTGCTGTGAGCATATTTCGTGCAAACTATAGGTCGTTTTTGGATTTCTTCCAGAACCATGCATGTTTTTTAATTAGAATATAGCAAATGGAAAACGTGGTGTGCCATAAACTATGCCGTTTTGTCGGTTCGCAGAGTTGGCCTACCTCATTAAAGACAATATCTTTTTGACGAGAAAAGCCATTGAGGTCCACCCGTTATCTTCAGCTCAAAACGATGTTCACAATATACTGTATACCTTTGGTGCAAATATACAATTTGCATTTTTATACCGCTGGCGCAGTTGCGCTTCAATACAAGATAATGCAACGTTTGGCGCTCGAAAAACTCGCCAAGAATTCGGCGTGAACCGTATATTCGTTTAAATAAAAGCCAATAATCCAAAGTGTGTAACCACTCGCTATCGTCGAGAAATGCATTTCACAGATGCGATACTCTTGAGGGATCCGTACCCCTTGCTTTCCCCGTGCGCTTTCATCCCCACTTTTCAATTGTTTGTCACCGGTAATACAAGTTCATTAATGGAATGGTATTGCCTTTTCTACCAGCCACTTCCCCCCACGAGGGGTTTCTAGTGAATAGAGTTGCCATGCTGGTATTTTGGCGCAAATATGCAAGCGGCTGCAAATCGATGCTTTTCGGGACAATTCGTGTAGGGCGTAGGCTTAGTTAGGGTACCGTACAAAATATGCAGTAAACAAAATTACGGCTTAGTATGGAAATGCGACAGTTTCTATACCCATTCTATAGTAATAAAAATGCCTTTCATCTGATATTTTTTTCCTTGTATAAGAGGAGGAAAGTTTTATTACGGACTGGTTTTGGTATATAGATGGACATTTGAATTGCTAAACATGCTCCGTGTAGCATTCGTCAGAAATAAGCTACTTTGTAAATAATTTTACAATAACGAGTGTTCGGCCTAAGAAGAATTGACGATAATTAGTTTATCATTACCTATCAAGATCAATTTGAAAGTACGAAACCTACAACAGTTATTACATGTATAGCTGGCATACAGTGTAACCCGAGGGGATGTGGTGTCTTGTCAAACGTCGAATGGAAAAATCGTTAAATTATTGATAAATATACTATAAAAGCCAGATGTTGCTACGTGTATACAGGGTACGCGTCAGCACTTTTTGGCATAATAGGTTTTATCCTTTTCTAACGTGAAACACCTACACGCCGATAACTGCATTAACGAATATCATGAATGTAATTCGAGTTTGTTTTATATCGGAAAATCGTTTACCGCAAACGCTGACATCGTTTAAAAGGGGGCAATTCCTCATTTACTAATGGAAGGATTTAATGATTTCTATCAGCTTGTCTATATCATGAAACGCAATTTTTTCCCGGTATATCCAGGAATGTATCACCGTATTATCAAAGATAATATACATGTAATTAAAATTAACTTTTATTCTTGAATTATTCATGTCGTTATTGTGTGGGTGTTGAGGTTGACATATCATTTATTGGTTGTAAATAATGAGGTACCAAATGTTTCCATTTTACAATCGGTATTAAACAAATGAAATTATACCTATTTTTATTTTTTAAATTTATAGTTGGTAACATTTAAAGAAATTTAGTCATAAATCTAATGATCATTTTAAATCACTTCCTGCATTTGTAATCCGTTCAACCATTTCTTGGAATTCTATTAGGATCCATGTTCTACTAGATAATTTGGATTCTATTTCGAATCCAAATACAGTTTCCATCATTATACAATCCTTTTAATCCCATCTTAGTATCTTTTGTTATGCTGTAATCCTTTACTCACTTTTTGTATCCTTTTAGAGTCCATTTTATAACTTGCTTCCGGCTTTTATAATCCGTTTAATCACTTTATGCCTTCTTTTTAGAATCCTTGTCATCGGCATTTCATTCTTTTAAAAATCCTTTTAAGATCCTTCTTTTAAATGCCTAAATTCTTTTACGTTCTCTTTTATATTCCTACCATCTTTTAAAATCCTTTTAACGCTTCTTACATTATTACGCTCGGTTGCACCGACCCATGCAACAGGGTTTAATATTAAAAGCAATGTCAGTATAGTTGCAGACTAAATGAACAGCCATTAGCATTAAAATTGTTGACGCATCCAGTTATTAAATGTAACATTAATCTCAATCTGTCTACTTGATACAATAATGTTTATAATAATGACAATAATGTCTATACTTGAAACCTTTTCATCTTGGATTCATTCGTTTTAGATTTGTAGTTTTCCTTAATTCTTCAATTTTTTTGGCAGGTCTTCAATTTAAAAAAAAAATTGTCGTTTTAAAAGATCTCGTGAGTTGAATATGTCTCTTCTACTCTTGGTTTCGATGGCGAAATGTTGCGTCAAATGTTTACAAATTCTGCGGTAGTCTAGCAAGAAGTAATGGCGGCGTGGGATAATTGAAGCGAACATCCCATCAGAGCTCACGATTTAATGAAACGGTCGACGTGTTTTAATTAAAGATCTGTTAATTGCAGGACAGGCGATTAAAAGTCATAATTAAGGTAGGCGCGTTTGATTCCCCACAACGATTAGCTCGCGTTTACGGCAACTTTTACATTCGGCCTTTTCCAACTAGCAAAATTAATGCCAATTAAAATTCTGCGAAGAAGAGTTCGTCTGATTACACGAAATGCAACCTTCCCATTCGTCCTCGCAGCATCCTTCATGGCTGAAAATCTTGATGGGCCAAATGCTGAGTTGGCCAATGTTGGCCCATAAAACTGTCAGCCCCACACTCGCTTAATTTGTTGCCAATCTGGCGCCCCGTAAAATCTATAAAATCAGTGATTTAAGTTGCTTCGGGATGGCTCCCAGCGAAGAAAAATCACGAGGATTCGTTAAACCACTGCGCGTGCGCAACCGACTATTTGCGCAATTTGCATGCTAAGGAATTAAAGGCTCGTCGATTAATCGGCTAAGAAATCCGGCCCATATTCAGCCAATCAATACACAGGGCGGCGAACACGAGTCTGTTTTGGTCAAAGTATATGGCATTTTTTCCTCGCTTCTTTCAAGGTTTTGTTCAGCTTTATTTGCGCAGCCCAATGGCACATTTTGCGCACCATTCGTGCACTATGGGGAGCTATATCAAATTTGATGAGCCTGGTGGGACCTTGGCATAAATATGGAGGACGCTATACACAAGCTATCATGGCCGACCTCTGAAGGGAAAAATCGCAACTGGGACTACCTCAGAGCCGATTCATGTAAAATGTCCTTTCATTTTTTAGACATCCCAATTTCAATAATGGGTTATTAAAAAATCGGAGTATAATGACAATCAAATGTTGGCGATGACGCTATTCGACGTACATGTAGTAAAATTCAAAATGAAAACCAATATAAGTGTAAATTACATGTCTCTCATATCGCACATTCTAGCAATTTAGAAAGTGCGCTATATACAGGTATACACTATAAAGAAGAGCTGCATGTGGCTGGGTATGTGGGTATGTATAGGGGCCATTCAAAAAGGACGTCCTGATTGACCGGACACAACGCGGACAGGGGGAGTCCAATGTTGGAAAAATTGTGAGGACGTCCTATTCGAATAACTCCTGATGACGCAAACCGAGTACAATGTAAGTACAGCCCGGGCATAGCCGGGCTTACCAGCTAGTACATTATTAAGTGCAGTATATATAAATATCACATTTATACCGTACCAAATACACTGAAATATATATAAAATACATGTACACCTATGTATTTATAAAAACACTTCTTGTCCGCAAACGTAAGCTTATTTATATTGTTGAAGGTTTCACGGTGCAATGTAGGACACACTGTAATGCATAATCAACCCGTTATCTATTTAATAGAGAACATATGAGTCAACAATATAGTTCTGAAACTGTATCTTCAAACCAAAAGATAATTTACCTAAATGAAATTAAAACTAATCTACTAAACATCGGCAAACAATGCATACATAGATGCTCGCAGTGTTTGCCCAACGTTAGGGGCCATACCATATGCAATGGCGGCTTACTCGACTTCTGTAGAAGAACCTTTTGAGAGATAAAAGATGTAAGCGTGGCGCAGTTTTATTTATATAACCCTGTCTTCCGTTAGTTAAATCGCACGCAGGTTGTTTAATTATTTATTTTACATTCACTAACACCAGCCAAAATGTATCAGGCTCGGCGAAGACTGCGGTAGATTTCGATCTTGGCATCATGAAAGTGGAAACACTCCTGTCAACGTCAATTTCAGAGTGAAATTAATAAGAAAAACAGTCAACCTATGACGTTGTTTGTCATTGAGATTAGAAATTTAAGTAAGGAGAAATATAAGACACGCTCTTCGTTTTGTCCTAACCTCCCAACGCCCCCTTCTGCCTTGCGCTCTCCAGAAAAGATCCATGTTAACCCGCTATCTATAATGCATTACAGGGTATTGAATTGCATCGGTTTTTTTACAAACAGCGGGGGTGAAACGCTATTGGAAAATCAAGCATATTACAAAGTCATTGTTTGGAGAGAGAAACTGTACAATCATCTTCGTAGAACTTCAAAAATTGCGATGTATAAAAACAATGTCTGTTAAGTACGTGCATATCGAGAGACAAAGACATAGATCTAAAAACGATGCTGGTGAGAGGAAATAAAACGGAAATGGTAAAAAACTCTAGGAGCCATCGTTTTCAATCGATAAACATCCAGTCTTATTGAGAAATTGGCAGGAGTTCAAGATAGAAGTGAGGGGGGAAATGGCAAAGACAAGGAGGGGGTGCTTACGCGATTCTTTGTCCGGCCTGGACATTAATGTCATAGGAAAATAGAAAATTTAGGAATTGACACTGAGCACCAAAAAAAAACCAGATACTGATGGAAAAGTGCTGATACACGCAGTCTTAAAGAGAAACATCTGCTGCCCTCCAACTGAACTTGGTCTACTTAACAACTGTTAGAAAATCTTAACAATTGCAATAAAAATATAAAAATGTTTTCTGGCGTCATAAAATGTGTGACTAACAATTTTCTGTAAATACTTTATTTAAGCTGCAATACAAAAAAGGAGTAAAAAGTCACAGAACTTCTGCAAAGTTGTCATGTCATGTCATGCAAAGTTAAATAATCATCGCTAAGCATCCAACACACTCTTGAGAGTGTGCAGGGTGTGCACAAATTTTAAGAGACAATCTTCAGACAAGTTAGAACTTTTAATAAAGTAACATCAGTTAAAAACGGTTCAGGAGGAGGTTGGGATAAATATTGATTAAAGTGATCGATGCTCCGCATGTCTCGCTTGACCCAAGTGCGTTAATGCCCCGTCTACGTACTGGTTTATGGACTACATGTATTACTGCATTGTTAATATTATGCAATCATCATGCTGTTAATCATGTCTTCAATTAATAATACGTTTCCTGACAACACAAATTTATATTAAAGGCGATGGCTTATTAAATTAATAATCGCCCTATTTTTCAAGTCATTTATCAGCTTCAGCATTCTGCCAGAATTAATACATATAATGCGTACATATACTCGTAAAACTAATTATTTATAATAATTACCACTTCTTCCATTTTCTCGTTTTCAGAAGATGTAATGACGTTACACCGTAGCTGAAGTTTGAGCAGCACAAATAACGTTCTCTTTAAATACAACATCAAAACGATGAAAATGAACAAAATGCCGTGCTCTTTCACGTGATTATCAAGGGTCAATTAAAGTCGCTGAGAACCATTATTCGCGTGATCATCGTATAAGAGATCATGCTATTGACGCGATTATCTTTTCTTATCATGACCCTAACGCTATTGAGCAATAAGCATCAGCTCCTTTTAAATACAAGGCAATCTAATCCTTCAAAATTGATGCTAATGCGTCGTTTAACCGCGAGATGTTTCATTAGGTATACTCTTCAGTTTACTTATTAAATCTAATTAGGCGTCAGGATAAAGCTTAAATAATCAATTTTCGGATTTTTCGCTCGCCTAGCATTGTTTTTTTACGTTCCTTTCGATCGTCTCATCAACACAAAACTTGAGCGGCCGCGAAAGCACTTCCGGTCTATACTGTCGATACGGCATTTGCCCACTGGTCTATTTGAAAATCAATGCAAAAGACTCGAGCGGCGCTTCCCGATGAATGAATTTGAGTGACTTAATCTATCGTCAGGCAGCGACGGGGAGGGTTCCAAGATGGCGCCCGTGTCATTAATCGTCCTGTTTACTTTGCCCGTTTTATTTTATTTCAACCGCACGGCTACGTGTTCCGTTTCGATAAAACGCAATCGCTTGCCAGCACTCTGCCCGTGCTATCTTTATGCGCTAACTCGTGAAATATGAGCACTCCATGGCGTGGCTGGTCGCAATATCACACACCACAGATCCCCAATAACACTATAGGCCTACGAACTACATCCGCCATTGGCACGCAGTGCTGCATGGGGGATCGTCGAGGTGGCTTTTATCATATTTTATAACGTCCCAGGTGGATTTGCTCCCTCTTCCAGGGTCAGACAGCCCATCCATTTTATGACGAAAGCAGTTTAGCAGCTTCTGGCTAGATCTTTTATTTTGGGAGACCGCTAAAGCAAAAGTAAATTCCGGTCGAATTCTTGACTGGAATGAATCTTTATTTGGGTTTACGTCACGAGACACCGTTTTTTTGAATCCCGAAGTCATTAATTCGGTATCTTAAACGCAAACTTTTTTTTAAAAAAAATCTTTAAAAAAGGTACATAATGTATATAACCGAAAATGTAAATTTCCACAGAATTGTAAAAGTAGTTTACGAATTAAGAATATTTTATGCACGTACTTGCATGGTATCGTATAGTTAACGATCAGTGTATTCGATGGGGACATTGGAAAATTCAATGCATGGATTATCTTCTTCGAAATTCCATTAAAATTCCATTGAAACGGCCAAGGCGACGGTTTTCACAGTGTACATGTATACTGTGAGCCGTGCTTAGGGGTGTGCGAAGTGTGCGGCCGCACAGGGCCACCACGAGGGGGGCCACCATTACCCCCCCCTCCCCAAAAAAAACAACAGGCTGAGCAAAAAAAAAAAAAAGGGCAACCAATTTTTACTTCGCACAGGGCCACCAAACCCCTAAGCACGGCCCTGATGTACGTAATACCAGTATGGTCACTCCGCGCATTCGTTATGTCCATATTCGTAGCGACAACTCCCCGACTAGCGAACAGTACCTAAAACCACATGTGAGAAAAAATGTGCAGCAGACGACATAAAAAATAGGCAGCGTCTGCTTTATAAAAATGCATTTACATGTATCGCTATCACTCCTTTCAAACGGATTGCTATATACATGTACTGTACTTGGCCAATTGTGCAGTGTTGTGCAACCCTGTGGCTATCTTTTATCCTATGTCGAGTGACTGACACGTCACCTACGATCCGATCATATCCCGTTGGAGAGTACTGAGTCCTAACCGCCGCATCAATTCTTGCGCTGCAGTCGTAAATTCTGGCCATGGGGACATGAAAGGTGCCGACACGAAGTAACCATACTGGTATTACGTATACTGTGCAGTTTTAATTGCAAAATTACAAACACACAGTTTCAATAGAGGTATTCACACAGACGCTTTACGTTCGGCACGTTTGGGTTTTCGTAAAGTGACGTTTTCAAAACGAATGTATCAATTTGTTTAACATCAATAACTTACACGTCATGTGACTCCACGCAAAGTTTCTGTCCGAGTACTCCTAGTATATGAACAATTTAAGAACAATTTGAAGTCGTAGAGCGTTCCACATTATGTATGAGAATTGGAATTTATAACATTGACATTTTTCTTTCTTTCTTGTACACATGAACATTCTTAAGAGAGAAGCCTCACATTTGTACAGATGACGTTTATAATTTTGTCCCATGAAAGATATTTCTGACGTACAGTACATGTGTTTCTCAACAGAACAATCGCATTCTTTGAATTGCTAGTTTAAAAGTAGGCCTAATGCCACCCGAAAGAAGGTTAAGGATTGATCCCATGGAAAAGTAGCATTTGCACCAAAGTATCATAGCTTCGAGGAGCTTCAGCAACAATAAAGAAATCCTGAAATCTTTTCAAATGAAATTTCGGTAACGGCAAAAAAGCTACATTTCTGATGCTTAGAAAAGCATTATGAGACTTAATCGAGTGATGGGAAAGTTGCCACATGACTGGCAGATTCAGAAGGTAGAAAGGGAAAAAAATGAAAAGAAATGAGGATGATGGGGCGCCAACGTCTTCTTGGATTGGATGAGCAAATAACTGACAGTTTAAGATTGCAAAGTTTTCTGACAGTTTCGCTGCTAAATAGCTTACAAATGAAAAGAGATGTGGATAAAAGCATGCCTATAGTACGAGAGCGCACTATTCAGCTGGGCGTGAAGGTTATAGATGTGCTTGCTCGAGATACGAACCATTCAATAGTGAATACATGTAATGCTCAAGAAATAGTTTATTTAACTGATTTTATTCGCAGATGGCGTTATATTCAAGAGCTTTAGACTACAACGTCCGTTTTTTCATGGAAACAGAAAAGAATTTGTGGAAAAAAGGCGAATTATAATATAAGGACAATTCGCGATTCGTGCTAAAGATGCTTCCACCATACCTATCTCAAATTTTACAATATAACCTAAACTTTTGTTTTATATAAATTTAAAATCACGTGCATCTACGATACGGATCCCAGATTTTCCCATTCAACTGTAGTAAATTTGTGAGAAAAAAATCTGGGATATGGTCTAGGAACCTATTCACATGTATTGTGGAATTTTCTTGAAATTCGTTTCGCTAATTGTTTGTAGTCGGTTTACTGTTGGTTGGTTGGTTGGTTGGTGATAGCGGCATAAGGGCGCAAAGTCGGTTTACTGTATTTTCTGGGATACTTGCCACGATATCAGATCGCTGAGATAATTTGCAGAGCGTACTGATAAAATTCTGATGGATCCGACTGCTGACTTTTATCATCTCACAATTACTGGCTTCATTATGCAAGTTTGTGCGCGTGAGGGAAGATAAACTCGTTAAACTCTATAGATTGATTAACGAAAACAATGATCGTGTCTTAAAGACGCTCGTTTGCACCTTGATTAGATTATCAGACAATCGTTGCAAATCTTCGCCTCACTTGGCTTCCTTCGAGCGAAGGGTCATTTTACCATGTTTTCTCGCGATGTGATCATGGGAAATTAGACAGCTGTTCTATTTGTTTCTCCAATTTTATTTGTAAATGCTCGATACACGAAATGTCTTCGCTATCTGCTTCAAATGTGTTTTTGCTTTCAACAAACCTCCTTCTAACCAGATCTATTGACCGCTCTATACAGGATGCCTTAAATTTAAGTAGCATCAGCCAAATTACTACAATCTTCTATAGAAGAAACAGATTTACTTGAAATTTAGAATAAGCCAGTTATAGAGAAACAATAAATTAACCGCCAATGCCGGCACTGTCCTCCATCAATATACTAAGAAGCAGAGAATGGTTTAGAATGTCACGAAAAATGTCTCGAGAATTAAAATATCAAATTCAACATCATGTGCGGAAGGAGTTAAACCCCTATCTGTAATATGGAGCATTAGCTTAACTTTAATGTAGTACTTAACCGGCCGTGGCACCTAAAATGTAAAAAACAGGGATTTACCCCTATTATCCATATAACAATTTTATCAATAAATTATACAAATCTGGGATACATTTGACTTAATCGGTGCATTAAAACAACCGCGTCTCGTGTAATACATTGTATATGAAAACAGCCAGCATGCCCATCCTTTTACCATCGCCAGAACCGCCACTTTTCAAAACAAATTCAAGGAGACTCGCGAGGCATCCTGTAGCTGGAGTACAGTAACGTTAGTAGCGTGACATTTTTGTCGCCGCGTTAAGACCGTGAAAAAAGTTGCATTTATTCCGCAGAATTTAAATTGAATTTGCCCGTACATGCAACGTCCATTATCTATTCATTTTCAATTACCGTGCATCTCGCGCTATTTTCAAAACACGGCGCGCGTGGGAGGGAAAAGCGGGAGAGGGGTAAGGGGGGGGGGTATAGAACCCGTACAAATTGTCAATCTGGGCAATGGCTTTGGCTTGTTTGCAATTTCCAGGCAAGAGATGCGGTGATTTTATTATTCCGAGCTCATCTCACGGCGACCCTCTTTGCACACTTTGAAATCCGCCTCAACTTTGCGAAATGGCTTCTGCTACAAGCTGCTTAAATTATCCACATTTCGCTGCAGCGGCATCCATCGGAATAACAAGACCGAAAAGAAAGGATAATGATGATCGCCTCGATGACCGGCGATTGCATCCCCTTAGACAACCACTGAATTTGTAGCACGCGTGTCCGGTGCAACTTGCAATCGATAACTGCTCGATTCTAGCCAATTTTTTTTCCCCATTTCCATCGTCTAAAAAGCTAAAGGCGGGAGAGGGCATAACAAGGGCTACATTCAGGGTGTTATTTTGTCAGAGTGACACCACCGGCTCATCTTCAACCACGTGGACATGGGTTGTGGAAGCAGTGTAGGCCAAATGCCCATCTCCTTAGCACACCCTCTATCATTATCGAAGCTTGTTTGCCATCGCAACTCCTGGAGAAAGGAATCTTCGAGTCTCGCTCTACAGCGTACTCCCAAGTTTTCAGAATGGTATAGGGTGCTTTTTAACAATGTTCATAAAAATAAGCCAGTGCGTGCTCTGACAACGCCTTGTCCACACGCGCTATGATAAATGGAACATTAAAAAGACAGGCCTCCTTTTTAATGGTCAGAGAAACGAGGAATTAACTGTCAAGTTTGCATAGAATTCCGAAGAATGTTATTGGTATTTCCATGCTACCGTTATTCTGTTTTATTTTATTTGCGATCTATTTAAAGTGTAGAGGGAAGCCATTGCAAATACTTAGCCTACTGTACGTGTAGCCTATATTCTGTCAAAAAAGTATTGTCAAACTATAACATCCTTATGCGGTCAAATCCTATTCAAACTGATGTTTGCTCAAATATGCTGTACAGTATACATTGTACTGCAATATATTTTCAAACATCTACCGAACATATCGGGAAATTTTACTTCATAAGATACATGCATACTAATGCATACTGTATAGTGTATACCGGTATATTATATTAATTGCGAAAATTCTAGCGCTGTTATATTTTGCTAAGTAAATATCATCGAGATGAGCTAAAATGGACAAATAAAATCATGGTAAATGAGTGGTTTGAAGTGTAAAAACTTGTCTTCAAATTAATTCTTGCAGAATAGGCTTACTCTTCGCAGATACTATAGGTTTTCCAAGCAAGATGTAATTTCCAATTGCGACATGTTGCTACAATCATGAACTCAAGCCTGTGTTGTCGTATTTAAATATTTCCATTCCAAAACATTTACATGTACTTGTTTGCATCACGGCTGCTTGCTATACGGATAAAGGAGTTATACGTGTGCGCGCGGCTGTATTGGGAAAATACACCGTCACCTATCAAGTAAATATGAATAATGAGCGTCGGGGAATATTGGCGGAGTAGAAATTCTTGCACGAATAACACGCACAAAATCGATACAATCGATGCACGGCAATGGAACTTTGGAGACAAGGAAATGACATATGATAAAAGATGATTTACGAAAATTAAGCATTCGTCTTTTAAGAACCCACATATACTGTACATGCAGGTCGTTCATAAATAAACTTTTCAATCTTGTGCACAACAAAACCTACTTTAAAATGATGTGAATGTATTTGGTATCCTGCCAAGATTGGATAGATACTTGTCTTTTTCCTCTCCATACAAGTTCGGTAGTTTCTCTTTCGCTTTATGCATATTCCAATTTCTGCAGAAAATTGGTAAAAAAAGAACCCATGAAAAAGAACATTTCCGAGTTTACCTGAAACGTATACTCAACGTCAGAAACGTAGTACCCACCGATCACCGGCCACTTCATTGGTCTTTCGGCGATATTCTTTTTCACGGATTCTTTTTTACCCATTTTCTGCAGATCTGGAAGGCAACAATACTGCAGATGGCTCTAGAAACCTATAATTAAGATGAACTCGCCTAATGCAGTTTCTGAAATTACGAACTCCGACTATACGGTTGAAACGAACACATTTTAACGTCATTTGAGAGTCGCCTGTATATTTGTCTGCGTTGTGTTACAAATTTTAACTGTTCTAATTCCTTTCAGTTGTAATTTCGGTGTGTGCAGAATCAACGCGGTTAAATTATCTGATTGAATGTGCATTACATGCACGTTGTAAAACGGAAATATGAACTTTTATTCTTCTAGATTCGAGTTATTGTAACTAATAAAACTTTTAATAATAGCTTTTATCTAAAACTTGCAAATACTGGTCACTCAAATACCAGACATTTGGTGATTAAGAGAACATAATGTTAAAGTAAAATGGAGGAATATAATGGTGGATCAAGCGATTGAAACGGGATACCCATAACAAATGTACAGGCACATGTTAGATAAGCAAAATAATATGATTTTTTAGCCCAATTCAGGTTTACTTTGAACTTCTGCAACTAGTCTAGGATAAAATTACATTACTAATTAGTATTGATAATGACGCAGGTGATCGACATATGGTCACCTGACTGCTGCATGCTGGAGGGAATTATACATGTGCACCAATGTCACTCATGATAAGCTCTAATTTCCATAAGGTTATCATAATAAGCATATAATAAATAGGAAAAAACAAGTGCACGCAAATAAGCGTTGGTCTACCGTGTATTTTCGTATAGGAGGCAGAGAACCTTTTCATGAAATGATTTTCAGCTCATTTGATAGTATATACATAGCATATATACATTATATGCATCATATTGCGAGCATTCGATATGTGCATGCATAATACAACTGTAGCCAACATCTACAACATCTAAATCGTCATAAAACATATTGGAATAAAGTACGTTTAGTCACCATATGCTATTCCAATTAACAAACAGCCCTAAACATACATGTACCAGTAACAACTATACGGAAGAGCAACCAAAGCCTAAAATTCCACCTGTTCACACTGGTTATGAATATGATTACAGCGATGGTTGGAAGCGCAAGTTGTAGGCTAGTTGATGGAGATATTTTCAACACGTCTTACAAAACGTCATTAAATTGTAGTAAATTGAACTCTATTGCGCGTTAAACGTACTCTGATGTCAATGTAGACAGCTAGGCCTATACGAATTTCTAAAATGTCAAGATGCATTCATGCAGCTGCGGGCCAATAAAATTTGCGGCCTATAATGTGATAAAAAGCAGTTCGTATGGAAGAGATATGGCATTGGTAAACCAAACGGGGCTGACATCTAACAACGTTGACTTCAATTTTTCGAGCGTTTTAGCGTCATATCGGTGTCCTATGGCCAGTCTCCCGCAGCGACCAATGCCCGTAGCCTATACGTTTTTGCGTCAGGCATCAATAACCACTTCGAAAGCACAACTGAATAGCATTAGCTGGTGGATGGAGCTCCAAAACTATAAAATAGATAAGCATTCCGGAAGCACGCTTGATCCATTTACATAAATTATGTCACCATGTTTGGCCCTAGGATTCAGCCCTAAAATAGTGGATAAAGTGCACTACAGCGCACTCAAGAAGGAAGACCTTCATCCGGGAACTTTGGCCTCTGCTTGTCCATTTTCATACAATTTGACAGAAGATCTTCTACGTTGCTCGCGTGGAAATCCCAACATGTTTAATACAAAAAAGTCATGCATCTATGATGCTCCAGACTCCATGCGTTGTGATACATGTAGATGCAGAAAGTTTCGAACTTGCTATGCAATTTTAAAAACTCGAGTATCCATTGGGTATTGGAATATAAATGAGTGTCAAGTTTTTACTACATGTAGTGCAAGAGTTGAGCGAAATATGAATTAGATTGCTAGCATAGCCTTTATAGTGACATAGCATGCACACGACAGAATCGATTTTGATATCGTGGGTTTAAAATTTAAATTTGCTACCGTAATAGAAATTGAAAATGAACAAAATTTTATAAATATGAAGTAGGCCTATGTTGGATACCATAGTTTATTGTATTCTAAACGTTCAAATTCCTGAACCAATTGTACAGCAACAAGCACAATTATTTGCAACAATGTTAAACGTGAAAATATCTCTTACTGGTTTCAAATTGAATCGTTTTCGCGATTGTATTTAAAGAAATGCTAATTATAGATTACTGCAGTGTATATATTGTTCTTAAGATAATCAATGGCGACAGATTATATTAAGTTTTTTTGCGTGAAGATGCCCGAATGCATGCTTCAGCAGATTTCCATCAACTCCAGATTAGTCGATAATATTGAATCCTATTAGAAGGAACCTAATTATGGAAATAAAAAATATTGAATAATCCGGTTTCGTAGAAAATGCATTCGTAATGGATGCGGATGGATTATGTATTAGACATATAATAATTTTCGTAAGTTGTTTATAAAATTATCACTCCAAATTATATACTTGCGTAGCGAATATTAAGCAGACCTATCATCAAGCTTTATACTTATCATAATGGATGTTCATGTGTTCAGTCTGAGTTTCAGGTAGCCTAATTAACTAATGAATCGAGGCATGTCTGATTGTATAAAAGGAAGATAATGGTATATAAAAATGGGTCTCGGGCATATTTCTTCGGAATTCCTCTATCGATATTCATCCCTTAGAACAAAGATAGATTTTTACCCCATTAAGTATACGAAGCACAGAATATAAGAGAATCGTACAAGGTGATATTACCGCAGAAAGTAAGTTTCCTTGTTTGTAAGAGGTTAATAAGGAATGATAAACTTATATATTGAATGTTATGCTATGATCTAGCCGCCTAATGTTTTCGCCTTCAAGCAGAAAAAGTATAAATGAAGCGTATTAAGCAATAGAAATTGCTCTTCTTAATGCACAAACATGTACGTGCATAGGCCTACAGTATAACCATAAAATCGCAACATTCGTTACAACTTTTAACTCGGCGTTTTTACACGATCTAGAATTTTCCATGGACGGGAAAGCTCTTTAGAAATGCGAAAAAAATTGAAACACTTTTAACAATTGAAAAACATAAAAAGCAATTTGGAAGTACACGGTTAAACCGTACAGCTCAATTGAATCAATAGATAAAAACTAAAACGAAAAGCCCTTTGAGAATGATGGCATTTTAATGAAATAAGCTTTCATTGGTATTTTTTCCTTTCCTCTTCCATTTATCCGTTTAAACCCAAGTATATAAAGTACAAAGTATGACGTTCAACCATGAGCTTCTGATACGACGTTTGTAAACAAGCTGAAAAACAATGTTATCGCTGCATTTTCCTAACTATTCGTCAGACAACAAACAATTGTTTTTACCTCATTGTCTGTTTCGTTCGTGCGCCGCCCATATAGCGTAGGCCTACTCATGATGGCTTATAATCTATTAAGGTCCATAAACTGAAAACAATTGCAGCCATGTCCAAAGGCGATTTAGCTCCGATCAATATGCAGTCATGCGCAAAGTAGCCTGCCATTGCACGATTTTATTTATAGAATCTATAGCAATTCCAGATGAAACAAAGCATGTTACATTTTATTTTTAATACAGGGCTCCACGCGCCATTGAAAATCATGGCAAGATTCTTCGTCGAAGATTTTTGCAATATTTCGCCTGTTATTACAAAGTGTTTTTTGCGGATGTTGAGGTGTTACTATTGGCTAACAGAAAACTCTCATGCTCAAGGCTCGGACGTGTTGTGAAAATGACATGACGACATAGCAACATGTGCTTCGGCACATGAGATTGTCGTTCGCCAAAATTTAAGAGGGTGGACCGACAGCTAAGCATGTACAGGTAAAATTTTGCAATCACTATCGTTTTGCGGAAGAATTATATTTTCTTAGCGAACTTTTGTGAAAATATTTACATACATGTACAGTATATCACGGTTCCTCACATGATATCACATGGTTCCTGAATCGTCGGCATTTTGAAACTTACTGTACAAACCGTACACATTGTATGACGCAGTCAATCGTTAAACTTTTTACGCCAATTTTAACTCTTATTCAATTCAATTCTACATTTCATTCTCATTGGAAGTTATTGTCTTGAAATACACCAATGTAATACAGTCTAGACAGTTAAAGAGCTTTATGTATACGTGTATATACAAAATGTTGTTTAAATACTGGAAGTGCACTGTTGGGAATTCTATAAGAATTTCCACATTTTTATGAGCTTTAATTTTCCAGAATAAAATGAGGAAAAACGTTTTCTAGAATGCTGTAAAACGTGCTTAATAAATAATCAAGGAACTGGCTATTAAATAAATGTGAGCAAACTTTTTCCTGACGAAGTTCAGAATTGAAGATTTATAATATGTCCAGAGGGCTTAATTTTGGCAGTGACTCAACAGCACAGCAAGTCTTGAAAATTACTCCGCAATTCAACTGGGGATCCGCACATTATAGCGTTACCCAGAAATTGGAGCAGTTTTAAATGTCATTACGCAGTGCATCAACCTGGCCTTTGAGGGGCCAAGTGCGAAAGAAAGATGGCAGCACCTCTGACAACGCATTGACAGAGGTGCTGCCATCATCCACAGATTATAAAGTACTGTGCCTGAACTCTACAGAAAATGGTTTCACGAACGATCTATACTTGTATGACAAATTATCTGACTCTCCGTACATGTATAACTTTCACAGACCAGGGACTGTATATAGAATTGAACGAACGAGCAGGCATTACTATGGCAGCCATGCAGTAATAAATATTGCGCAGAACCAGACTTTTAGAAGCAAACAATTGCTTAATGCTAGCTCGATTAGCAACCTACATGTATTTTGTGCATGTACAAATACCGTATGTATTCACGAGGTCTTTGGAAGGCGTGTTGCGTGGCATGATGCTCGTCGTAAAGGTCGTAAAAACTTGTTTCATGTTCCAGTCGATGATTAGCCAACAATTAATTAAGGAAAGGACGTCGTCTATTGTGCGCCAGACATTGTTACAAGGTTTAATTGAGTGAAGCGTGGATTCAAACAACTGGGAAATTTGTTTTTGAAAAGTCCAGGCCGCGTTGACTATTCCTCACTACAGTTAATTAAAAGCCTTTGCAATTATTTGATAGATATTTTTTTTTTTTTGGTACTTGCTGATGGAGTCAGGCGTTTTATGGAGTAGGTAATTAGAATATCGATATTGGTGCCATGTTAAGACTCGTTTAGTTTTAATGTTCAATTGCCGTACCATACAACCTCAAGAAAAATGCATCCATGTATATACAAGTATTGCGTTCATTTGTACGAAATAGAAAAGTATAAAACTTAATATGACTATTTTCCTTGTGTCCACACAAGCATACAGTATTTCATTATGTTCGTGTTTGTATATGTTTTAAAATCATTGAATTGTACCTTAAAGTTCAAATTGTATTTATAATACAAGATGTTAAGCCTTGTTCGCACGGACACCTAAAGTGTCTCTTAAGTCTGAAAAAGTTAGGAGAGAGTCACCTAAGTGGACGTGCGAATGCAGCTCTCCTACAAAAACTTCTCTTAGCTAGGAGAGTAAACTTAGGAGACTCCTAATTGAAGAGACTCATAAGTGATTGTGATGTGATGTCAGACTATGCAGTCCAGTAATTGCCATGATAGTCTTTTATCCCTAAGCCATGGATAGTCGCCCATTGTGTAATTATGTGAGTTAGAGCTATAGGTGATTCGTGCGAATGCTACTCTCCTAACTGACTTTTAGGTAACTCTATAGCTAAGTGAACATTTAGGTGTCCGTGCGGAAATCAAAAGATTCACAAATATGAAATGGCATGTGTTGCATCAATTTTCAGTACAATTTCAAGTACATATTAAATTACAAACATAAAATTCGTAATGCAAGTATTTTCAAATTTATTATTAATTCTTAAAACAATATCTTGTTCGAAATAATTTCAGGTTGATGAGGGACATCACCATTGTAAGAAATTCCTTTGGGTATCGCATGTACTGATTTCTAGATATTACCCGGAACGATTTTAAAAGCATTTATAGATATCATACTCGATTAAAAACTTCAGTATTTTACAGCATAGTCGTACAAAGCTTTTCGTAAAGAAAGAAATTCCAAAACTTTGCTTCTAGGCAGATGTCCTAAACAGTATACCGGTATGCTTTTTGCCTTACACCATGGTTTTCCTTGCCATGGCTATAAAATAAAGCAGCTCTGCTTTGAAATATTACCCATTAAGACCCGTGCCCAAAATCGAAGCACTCAGCAACTTGGTCACAGGCACATGTCAGGGTTCCTCTAAACTGCACAAATCTCGTCTTCGGAAATCTCGCTCATAAAATGCCAATGGCGCCATTTGGAGAAAGCAGAAACGAGCTTTTGCGATCACGGAGTTATGTTATTGAAATAATGAACTAAGTTAACTCGCTTCTACGGTCTATTGATAGCTGAACAACAAACGTGATATGAAAGTTGATATTAATCGAAATTTGCTGGCCGATTTCGACGTGCTTTGGATTGTGCTTATTCCGCAAAGGTCACGACCTGCACAAATCGAATTACAAACACGCGCAGTGTAAGCAATGCTGCCATATACGTAGGTTAGGGCGAAAACATCGAACCAATTGAATTGTAAAGGTGCAAATCCAATTTCCTGTTTCAAACATGGTTCTCAAATTACCGCGCAACGTACGGCGAATATATGGAAGGCCAAGGTACTTTAATTTTCATTTGACTGCTGCTAAGCCTAGGTACGTGGTAATCAGGAAAACGCTAGGAAAGGAGATACTAGCGCCATCTGCTTTTTAACTCAATGTATTTTATCAGCCCAAAAAAAAAAATAAAAATAAAAAAATAACAGGAAATTATTGCGGAAATCTGTTAAAAAAAACAATAGATAATTAATATAGACAAATACAGTAAGTGTTTTTCATGGCAACAGCAAAACATAAATGTATAAAATTATGGCGCGCAGCTTTTATATACATGTACATGTAGGTTACATGTTCACAGTACACTGTATATACTGTGTATGTTAATATACAGTATTTAGGTCAGTTTATGCGTTTTCTAAACTGGCATTTAAAAAAGTAGCTGTAAATGTAATGCTGGAATTTTAATAGTTATCGAACATGTTTGGCTCAGGACCACTTGACAGTTCTTGAGGGCACTTCAGGGCTCTTAATAATTCTTAAGGATATTTCAAGAATTTAAAAAATTCTCGCAAACCCCTTTAAGTGAAAGAACAAACTGAGTTAATCTGTGAAAACGCATATGCGTGTGTATACCCTGACCTTCCGCCTCCCTGAAAAGCCCGAGTGATGACGTAATCGAAAGTACATGTATATATCGCAGCTTCTTGAACGCATCTTTCTACACTCGTGAAAGAATGTGGGTGAATCTCAGGAACCCATAAAGATCTACGGACAACACTTAATTGCTAAGAAGTGTGTAAAATATATGTATAGATGCTTTAAAAAGTCTCCGGATCAAATATCTTTCATATGTGGGCAGTTTCAACTTATTACAGTCACCAATTAAAGAAGATGACGATTAAAGACTATTTTTAACGACCTACCTGTAATCATAATATTTGTTTTATTGTCGAATTCAATCGGTTCTTTTTTATATTTTTCTGGATAAATCCCCTTGATCCAACTCCCATGGTAACGTCCCGCATGCCAAGATATGGTCGATTTAACCATTAAATAACGCTCAGAAACACGGTTTAATCTAAGCAAGCTGCTGCCATTTCCACAAAACGGATTTCTGAAATTTCTAACGAACCACTCCCCGCGCGTGTAATTGCAAGTCTTACCCCTAGATTTTACAAATTGTATTCTTCCGGAAAAACTTTTTATTTATATATTTTTTTCCGGAAAGGAACCAATGCATAATTTATCAGTAAATGGTAGGAGACGTTTTTGGTACTTTTCTTCCACGCCATCAAACCTTATATTAGCAAAGGAGGCACTAAAAAGAGCACGATCCTTGCTATAAAATCCCATTCGCCGTTGTATCGGGATTAATTGAGGCCGTTTACATTCGGTAGTGCCAGTACGTGAATTGGTTCAAATCAAACAAGAAACTACAAAGCTCGAAAGCACCCCGATCTTATTTCCAGACGAGGTGTTTTTGGCCTGGGTCTTATTTTCAGATAAAACCGACTAAAGTTTATACACTAGACTTTGAAATCAATGTGAAATCCACCGGCTGCAGACGATGAAAGTAAAACGTAAGCTATACTTCTACATTTCCTAATTTGGTTAAATTTATTGAGTGCTGCGATGCAATGATCGTATATAAAAATACTCGTTCAATTTTGAAACTCTGGATTTCGGACCTCAGCTAGATTTAACAGTTTCTGGCTGGCGATGAACTGAATTATTGAACGTACTTGTACATTAACTAGCGCTCAAAATAATAAGAACATGCTGCGCTTGCATTCTTTATTCAACTATATCTTCAATTTTCGCCCACGGTGAAAATCCACTCTTTCGGCTGGGAACTGATATTCTTGCAATTTTGTCTTTTATTTATAAATAATAAATGGAAACAAAATTACGAGATAATCAGAAAAGTCATTAAATAAACATGGAACAAAAGTGAAGATAAAACGCCAAGAAAACTTGCAGCTTTCGAGGTTTTGAAAATCATTTTTGTATGACATTCAATTATTTGCCTAAAGTTGAAAATGTTGCTAACACAGCAAGTTTAACATTTCCCAAATAAAGTACATGTAGATTAAACTCTACTTCTAACCCTACAAAATAAAACCACAGTATGCGTAAAACAAATATACAGTAGATCTCTACATCATACACTTGCTGGGAAATTGTCTGAACATTTATAAGGGAAAACTTGATGAGACAACAAACAATGCCATATCACGGAAAAAGTAAGGGATGTCCTTGACGCGCTTCAGAAATTCTCTCACAAAGCTACATGTACAGTATTACGAAACCAACGATCCAGCTAGTACAGTACTGTACAGTATTATACAATGGAACCTCGAATTAAGACGAACTTGCTTAATAGAAATTTCTGATAGTGCAAAATAATTACATGTACCAGTCTCCGTACGTCGACCTATACATGTACATGTACAGTATTACATGTATTGTACTTGTATACACCGAGTTTGTCGAATTGCTGCAGCATTCACGCTACGCATCCTTAAAACGAATGGTTTAGAGAATATGAAAAAAAATCTGATACAGGAAATTCCCATGAATGCAGGATATTTTACATGCATATACTGTATAAATATAGTGTGCCGTTTACGTGGAGTATAATTTCATTCAAACATGTATACTGTACTCTCGTTAATTACTGCGTCTGGTTTTTGAGTTTGTCTGCCGGTTTTTATTTCAGCAATGAGAATTCCTTAGCTTGAACAACATACAGTATACTGTAGAATATCCTAGACTTTTTGTTATAGTAATTAAAATTGACAGCACTTTTCCCCTCTAAATCTGCACGCAACAGGAGCTCCTACATGCATACATTGAAAACGTCATTATGTTTTTATGCTAAATGGTCATTAAAATTGGCGCCACGTTTTTTGTTCTCCAACCTTACCACCGGAATTTACATGAATTATAGGCATTTCCCACTAATTTTGCTTTCCAAGAACGGCAAAAAGTGATACCGGTGAATGGCATCATGAAAACACCAATACACTTTTCATGAATAATATTATCCTCAATATCCTCACATTTTTTATAATTCAAGTGCACACAGTATACAGTGTACATATAGGCCTACTCTCATACACTTCATTAAGCGCAACGTTGGAGATTTCATTAAATTGTGTGCTGTATATTGTACAGTATAACAAACTGCTTATTGTTTGCAACCAATTCCTATGGAATCATGCTGCGCCACATATTTTCCATATTAATTTTTTATGTGTTTCTTGTTAGTTTAATAAACATGAAACAAAGTAGGAAATCACCCACTACTGCGAATGCTCGAGGGTACAGTACGAGCGGCAGTCAACAAAGCCTGCAACAAAAGTATACTTCTATTCTATTCTATTCTTTACTCTGCAGTCAGTACGTAGTACCATGTGGCAGAGGGGATCATCATTCAATTTAAA
>JAQGBX010000645.1:0-32393 GCA_034698745.1 Megaphyllum sjaelandicum | reverse complement strand
GGTTATAATTGTTTTCATGGTTTTGTAAAATATTTGAATATAATATAGCCGTTTTAAACTGTAAAATTTACGAGTTACTCTTCTTGGATAATGAGACCAAGTGGGTGGCCTAATAACCCTAAAGCTATGGGTAATGGGGCCAAGACATAGGTTTTGCAAAAAACATTATTGCTCTGTAAATACACGAAAATTGTAGGGGTTTTGTGATCTAACTGAACGACCACTAACTAAAGAAGCTTTCTGTGTATTTATCAGCATGAAAATGCTCCTATTTAACACGCTAGACGAATTATCCCTTAGGGTGGCCCCATTACCCCTCGCTCCCCCTATCTATTCTATTTTATCCTAATTTTCTATCACACAGTTCTTTCATCGCACATTTTTTTCCATAATCGACTCACGTTTTGCACTGTATTTTCATGTTCGATGTTCGGATTCCATTACAATGGTATCCGAACTCCATTTCGGATCATTGCAACGCAGATCCACGCTAGGTCATGCGGCACATCCACTTTAAGTTGCGCTGCCAGTGCTCCGTGCATTCGATCCAAAGATTATAAAGCCAGAGTCGGCGGATCCAGCTTCCACATGTGCAGTGCTAGGTCGTCACTCCAGACGCTCCAGCGAGCGCTCCCGATTCCAGCAGTTTTTCACTGGGAATTTGTATGCTAGCTAGGAGCAGCCCGTGCCGTCAATGCCGTGGAGTGCTCTGCTTCTGCTGCTTTGGTCGCCTCGGAGCCGAGATGCAGGAATCTCATTTTTATCCTAATTGAAATTAGTTTTCAATGAAGAATTCACGTCCTCACGAGTTAAGTGACGGTGCCGGAACAATCTTACGGGTTGACAGGGATACGGCCGACCGAAAGACTAGCAATACGTCCTCCAACTTAGCGACGACGCAGGAAAACCATGTCCGGGTCAAACAAGGGTAAGCACCACCATCAAAACCTAAGTTTCCTGGAGACAGTTAATGCAAACTAAGAAAATTTCAAGAAACATTCAAGCATAATGCAACTTACGCAAGGGTTTCAGTGGTTGGTTTCGTTTTATTGTCAGTTGCCAATGATAAATTCAATTTGAAGCAGTTTTATCGTAGCATGTTGATACATTGGTAGCCATAACAATGTTTGAAGTGGGCATAAAAACGTCCCCTGATGTGATCAAGGTGCTAATTTAAACCTACTGAACAATCCAGCATGAAGGATATTTATGCTTTTTTGGGGCTTCAAAACATTTTCAGGAATATATTGTAAACTAAAAACTTACAAAATCAGTACGTTAACACTACTTTAGTAATGTATGTATTTCACACGTTTATTTGGCAATTGCGTTCTAATTTAGACACCTTTAGAGTAAATATTTATGATGTGTATATGACGACTTGAAGTGATGTATGAATAATATGCATGACGACTTGTATGAGATGTATAATTAGTAATTTTAGCGGTATACTGCTTACATGTATATACTTTGAAGACAAATTACAGCACGCAACAAACTTAAATTCAAAATGCAGTGGTTTGAAATTTCATTTTTAGAAACCACAATTTTTGACATTTTCCTTTGTTCTTTTAAAATAGGACTTAACAATGTACATGTATATAAATCACCGATAGTTTACACGGGTACGTCGCACGATTGTTACAATTTTATCATCCGTTTAAATATAAAAGTCGAGTAATCATTCTTGGAGAATGCGATACTGAATTTCTTAAATTGCACATCAAAATCTTGAATAAAGATGTCCTGCAATGCAACGAACTCACACATCGGTATTTCTACAAATTATGCAACTTTAGGCAAGATGCCTCTTTTTTCTTAATCAAGGCGGTTCATCTTGTTTAAAATAAAATATAAAAATATATACCCTTTTATCGTACATTTCGTGTACAGAGTAATTTAATGTCTTCGTTTGAAATATTGTTTACTTAAAGGTTTACAGTGTATTACTATGTAAAATGGATGCAGTATAATCTGTATGTACAGTGCACAGATTTTCATTTTCAAAACCTTCGTCTGGGAAAAATCACAATTTATATATTATCTACTTCCGATCAGTAAACGTATACTGTATTGACTCTCAAGACGATATATCCAACCCGACGAATGTCACAACGACCTCAGTGACCCTCACAGACTCCATGGAGGCCTTTCTGCAAGTTGTGAATGATGGTCAGGAGATATTATACAGTATACGTTATCTGTTTTCCGACAGGGTGTGGATAATATAAAAATTGTGATTTTTCCCAGACGAAAAAAATAGTTCAGTATATGTGTGGTAGGATCTAGATGTGGGCATCTACTGCTAGCTATACTCGTTTTATTTTTATTAGTAGAATTCCCTAGGATCAGGAAATAGGGAATGTTTACATTATACGAAATAATCTGTATAAGATTATACAATAAAAATATATATTATCCTTCTTCAACCTTAGTTTAAAATCTATATGTCATCGATTTGCCAATAAAAGCAAGCGATATTATATTTCTAGAAGTCGTATCTTTTTATTTACTTTTTTTTAAATAAGAAGGAAATACAGTAGAATTGTTGACAAACACAAGATGCGTATACTACAGGTATCTTTAATATGATCCCCATAGTTCAGTCGTATAATGCTATCCAATAACGCTAAGGCTGCATTTTTGATGTAGCTATTGTGTACTTCCGGCTTATTTAAAGAAATCAAGATGTTTACTTCCGCCAACTCGATTATCGGTACGAATGCGGAGGAATTTTATTACCAACTTGACGTCTGGAGGACGTGCTCGAATTACAAAACCCTCTGTGGACAACATGGTATAAAACGCCCATCAGACGTACAACCATCTCTGATGATGCTGGAAGTTTAAGTCGAATCGAGATTACCAACCGATGGCAAAAAAGCATTAAATCTGACTTGAAGTGAAGATTTTAAACCGGGTTTTAAACAGATTAAGTACTTGTATTATAGATTATGGTTATAATGGCGTTTGAAGACACGTAGCAAGTTCCATTCCATGAAAGAAAAAGATAAATACTGAAAAACGTGTTGTCCTAATTTATGAGGATAAATTAGGACAACATGTTATTCGTGATGTTAAAAGCCTGAAGATCAAACGAGGAATATAAGATCATACTATGACAGTCAAGACCACTATGATAGCATTAACCAATATTTATTTATTCAATGGCGCTCAACATTTCTGGTCAATAAACCTTCAGCAGGAGCTAAATCAATATACTGTACATGTAACAGGAAAAAATCTAAAATTGTCCTGGTATTGAAGGTAATTTAGATTTGTTATGTAATATTGGTAGAGCTCTTGCTGAGGGTCTATTGACCCTAAATTACACAAAATTACAACAACAACAAAAAAAAAAACGGTTCGCCTAAAGATCATTTGCGACAACGCTATAAGTGAATGGTTATAAAATACCCTGATGCTTACTTCCTGATAACTAACTTATTGCTGAGCTAATAAATATATTCCTGAGAATAATTGAGAAAAAGGCGAGATAGATTTCACAATATAAATACATTTTAATGTACTTTCATAAAACACTTTACTTACAAAACAGATGGGGCTGCCCGTTATTTTGACATATTAAATATGTTTTCGTCATGTTCTTCAATTTGAATTTTTCTTGTAATATTGATACAGCTCCTGTTGAAGGCCTATTGGCCGAAACGTTGAGGGACATTGAATAAGTATACATATTGGTTAAGGTTATCCGAAAATGAAGTCACACAACTCATATTTCAACTATCCTAATCACTTGAAGAAATAACTACATTGTGATAACAGCCATGTTATTTTAGGTTACAATATCTAATTTTGGCACATTACATCGATGGTGCTTCAGTCACAAATTATACGCGAAGGCGCATGACAATTAAAAAAATCTGCATATAATATACGAGTAATGGAAACTTGAGGAATTAGGTTAATGAGTAAATCGAAAATTTTAATTAAAGAATAAACATGGCCATGCTTAGCTATTGGCAAAGGACCAAAAACGAGATAATTTAACATCCACGATTTATATTGTACATCATTTATCACGAGCTGCAATGCACCGAGCAAGAAATGCAAATGAGTGGCAAGCCGCCAGGACATTGATGCTAATTTGCCCTTCCCTCATTAAGCTACTCCACAGGTGCCAATTCCGCGTAATACATTATTGATTTGAGTTCATTAACCATGGATTCGCGAGAGAATATTAGGGTCCCTCTTCAATTAGTTCCAGCAAAATTTGTCATGCTAATTTCACCCAATTAATTACTAAAGTAATTGAGGATTAGCTCAGCGACGTGTCACTGTCAATTTAAAAATGGTAGCATATCATGGGCTGGATCCGGCTAGGTGAAACGTTTAGCATTTTAATCAAACTGCAATTAAGTCGTTAATACCAATTAAAAATACATTGAAATTCCATTAAAGAGCAGCTGTAGAACAATTTCGTACATTGTTTTCTACAATTTTTACCATTTTACTTCGCCTTAAAATTATTTGAGTTTGGTGGATGTCAATTACTCTAACCTATAGAGCTTCGTGAATCTTGCTGGTACAAGATGTTTATCTATAGAAGGATGTACAGTATTGTGCAAATACTATACGTGTTTGAAATTCGGCGTGTTTTAAAAGGCGAGTAATTTGTCCACGAGCGATTTTCTTGTTCTTTAGTTTTTTTATTGATTCCTCAACAAGAATGTAAACAACCTATGGTTCTGCTGGATGTGAAGACAGTTTTTACGCTAGTAAATAGATGCAAGGCAATTGTTGCCATGGAAGGCTTTGCTCATGCGTAAATCCATAGCAATATCAAAGTTAATTGAAACCAGAACCGATTTATAATTCTTTGTAATGTCGATAATCAACCATTTGATGCCCTCCACGAAGTCATGGATATTTTTCCTACACATCTCAATGCGCAGCAATTGGCTTATTCGTTTCTCTGAACCGTTGGGGATAGAATGACAAATTAGGTTTTAATACAAAAGTTAACTTCATTTTTTTCTTAAAAATCCGTGAACGCTGGCTTCCGTTTGATTGTGTGCAAGAAAATGCGTTAAAAACCTATCATAAATGCGATTACTACATTAGCATATGATACATGTAAAATGTATAGGGTTGCGTGCCGCTTCTAGAAGAAGACTTCAGTAAAAATCGATACCCAGATGTCAAGATGATTACTATTTGCTCCATAAAGTGAAACCATGTTGGAATCTAGAATCCTCGGAGAAACGTTTGCACCGTAACAGAAACGAAAACAATTGATGCAATTGGATGAGAACAGAGTCGAAACGCTTGTTTGCCAGAAATTCTATCAGCGGAAAACGATCAAAATATTGCGTTGGCCTCAGGGAAATTGTCATAAATTCGGGAGTTATTGGTTTCAAGAAAAAAAAAAAGCAATTGACGAATTCCAAATACCCGAATTCAAATCGAAATTCTTAAATTCCCAATTGGGATGTTCCACAATCTCATTTCACGTGATCGAGCACATTCCTCTCTCAAAGTCAATAAAACATACGAAAACATACATGTAGATTTCAATATTATCTAGAAGTTTCTTTTAAAATACGAGCGTACATGTACATAGAATTGAAATTGGAATTGGCTTTCTTTTACAACTTTTTAAAATCTGCAATATATTTTCACCACGTACCGTAATTACTTTTAACCTGGCCAATCACAGTCTGAGATTACATAAATTTTAGGTGTATCTAAAGCTATTATTATTATTATTATTATTATTATTATTATTATTATTATTATTTATTTAATTAAAGCGAGCAAATTGTATTTGCCGGAATCAGCTACTGTACATGTATACAGTATATTACATTGGTTAATATGTTAACCAAGTAAAAGGATTACTATTTACATGTAGCTAATTACGAAAAATACATGTACAATTTGCTTGCTTCAATTAAACAGCAAACCCTAAATTCAATCCCTTTATTATTTTGATGAAATTTGATTTTAATATGAATTTTATGGAATAAAATGTTTACGATTTAAAATTGTAACTTTTTTTGGATTGACAACAGTAGAATCCCTGTATTCGGGTACAGTATAGTTTTAAAATTACATATTATAAGAAATGTTAAACCTTTTTTCCCAATTGGCATACTTTGAATTTGTATATTTTGATCTAAATCTAAATATTCATTTAAATACAAGTAGTGGACACTGGCGTATATTGCGAAATCCACAGATACTATTTTCTTGGTTTATTAATAATTGTTTTTAAATTACATGTCATGGAACTTTCCATGTCAGACTTGCAATATACGTTGAGATACCGTTGTACAAGTACTGTATATCATTTAATTTCAATGTTTGTTAAGGTTGATGCATTAATAATACGGTATAGCTAACATTACTTGAAATGTTGGCCATTGTCCAGACAGTGAGGGAATGCAACCAGTGGATCCGTTGACAAAATAATAGGACAGAATTTTGAGTCCAATATTTTATAAATGCTAACAATTTAAATTTCTATTTTACATAACATACTATTAATATGTCAACGTTTAATAATAATGAAATCAAGCGTATGAAAATAAAAAGGCAATTAGAAAAATAAGTGAAAATGAACAATGGGAATACGAAATTTTAAATTGTTAAATTAAAATACAGAACAACGTTTATTCGGTTGCGAGTTAGGTATTTTAAAATTAATTCTTCAAATATGACGCTATTGCATTTATAGATTTGATTGTGAAACTAGTACTTATTTGATAACGTCATTTCAATCATATTTTTTTAGTGAGAAGCAGGGCAATTCACACATGCAGTTTATGAAAGAGACACATTGCGAAGTAATACAGAAATGATTGTTAGCAATTCAAGGATACATGAATTAACTTAGAAAATAATTTTAGTTAAAAAGTTAATAGGCAAGTTAGTCAGTTTAAAAGTTAAAAAATCCAAACACAGTAAAACCTGGAAAAGTGACCACCTTTGAAAGTTGACCCCTTTTTAGTGTATTGTTTTTTCTAGTGTACATTTCCTTTCTTAAAAATTCTGCGTAGTGACCAGTGACCACCTATCTGTTGTGTACAGTGACTACATTGTAGTGACCACCTGTCTTTTGTGCACAGTGATCAGTGTGTGTGTTGCCTTTTTTTTTGCAATTTTTACATTGCCAATATACCTTAAAAAGTGACCAGATAACAGATGAGTCACGTTACATCTTGCTTTAAACCTTGGACATGAGTCTTACTTTTTTGGTTTTGTGGTTTTTTACTACGAGTGTTACAGTCTACATGTGTAAGTGCCGTGTATATGTTCATTATTTCAATTTAATTCAGGCATTCTTTGTATAGTGACAAACTGTGTACAGTTAACCAACATATCATTTTTTTGGTGGTCACTCTTAACAGGTTTTACTATACCTAATATGCAATTTTGTGGACAGATTTAAGATGTTTATTTGTTTACAATCACAGTTGAATTTACGTATAAATTACACGCTAGTATAAACTCTAGTGATTTATGGTTGGTAGGTTGGTTGGTAATGGGAGTTCCTAATGGTTTGTCTCTTACTTTTTAGGAACCACTGGTTGCGGAGACGATCAGGGATGGAGAGAATTTTACTGGCGATATCACTTGCCTTATTCGTAGCCTTGGTTGCTGTAACTATTGTTCTTATTGCAGGTAAATACAATTTAAATATGCTTTCTTAATCCAGGGTTTCATAATTTCTCGAGATTCCCTAAATTTTCCCAATTTCACCCGTGCACATTTCGGAAAACAAACTGTGCAAAGTATGGCCTATTCCTTTGCGAAATATTGTAATCGAGGGATATTCCAGAAATACCAAAAAATCGTGAGTTACTTTTCCATGGCATTTCACGGATTACTTTCACCTCATTTAACGCTCGTCTGTTCTCCGGAGATAACAGCATTAAACAATCTAACGACTGTTTTCATTTGCTCGTTGGTGCAGACTAAATAGATTCGAGTGTTTCTAGTTAATCACGTCAGCTGTTGCAAATAATCCCTCGATCAACTGCCTATCAGCGTGCTAGACAACAATAAACAACGACTCATGCACTATTGCGCCTCATGGGCTTTCAAATGACACTACTACACTAAAATGACTCGTTGCATTTTATGCAAATTTATTTCCTAGGAAACACGAAATCAAAGCGAGTCTCGCCTGTTTCCGATTGTTCGTCGTTGTCAATTGAATGTCCATTCAAACGTCCTATTAACTTTTAAAACTTAATGCATGTCTGAAATGCGTCCACCCATTTTTGCAAACAATTCCACCTATGACAATCCCCTTGGAGCGAATGAAATAAAGCTCATGCTTGAGTTAGTATCTAATATCTATAGAGCGTTATTTCTGATCTGATAATTCTTAAATATCTCCCTCGCCAAAATTGATAAATTTTTACACGCTATAATTACGCAATTGAGCACAATCTCAAGCTACTGTGAGAATGTCAATCTCGGATGATCCAAATTTTTGTTTCACTGGAATTTATCCTAATATCAGCAGCGTTCAGAGGGTTTACCTGCTGAACATTCTCTCTGCCGAATTTTTTTCACAGATTGTTTTAGGTATAAAATTAAATAATTTCAATAAAAATGTTTTCTACAGTTATCGACGCATTTGAAGAACTAAGCATTTTCGATGTCCATTTTTAACATTTTCCAAGCATCAACATTAAATGAATGGAAAATTCCATTTTTCCCTGATAATGCGTGCATTGACCCTAGATCGTGCTTTTTTAATTTCAGTAAATTAAATTTAAAATTAATGCCTGAAATTCACATTACCTAGTTATTTATTGACAGTAAATAAAACAATTAAAAGTATTTAATTGCTCGTAGAGTGGCACATAACGTACATTGGTCCATAAGAGCTGTTAGCAGCTATTTTGGAGCGCTGCCAGATCTGGCAAAGACGTCATGTACCATTTTTTGCACTCAATCTGCTTGAGTGCGATTTCAGATATTGCTTCGTAGCAATGAGTAGCAGTATTTAGGTATACGGTTTACGATGTTTTTTAGTTATACAAGGGTCTTCTTTCGACAACTTTATACATTTGCATAATTTATTCCACCATCCGAGTTTTCGAGAAATAAAATACTTCTACGGTACACTAAACGCGAGTTTGAATCTTTCCACAGTAGGCTTATTTCTACGGTAAACATATCGATGTCACGGAGAATCCTAGTAAATCAAATCGATTTTTTCTCTGCTATACAGAGCTGAGATTTTTAATAAAATAAAATGCTTTTTGTCCGAATATTGGCTGTTAGCGAGAAACTTCGTTCTATGAATTATTCAGTGTTGAATTTCTATACTCTATCCGTGTATACGACTCGTCGATATTTACAGAGCTTTGAATAAAAACCCTCGTGTTTATGCTCCCATATTTGAATTCCGTTTGAAAACACGACTTTTAACAACAACAAGCAATGCGTGTGCGCATCACTCCAAGTGCTATTTATCACCTTCGCTACCAATATCTTAAAACTGTTTATCCGAAAGCAGCGCGTACAGTATGTAAAATGAAAAATAAATCCACTTTCCATACCAGGCCTAATGCAACCATTGTAAGAATGTTTCTGTTTTTAAAAAAGATTTTTTAAAAACAAAAACATTCTTACAATGGTTTTACATACTGTTTTTATCACGGGCTTCTTGTAACGAAGTGCTTGGATAACATGTAAAGTATGCTAAATCATGAAAACATACTCGGAACAATCAGGATGATTATGGGATCACATCCAGCTCTTAGAATGTCTCATCCTGATTTAGTTCTCTTACAATTCTCCAACAATGTTTTTCTTAAGAAAATTACCCGCCAAGTAGCTTAAAAACATTTTAAAGCAACTTATATGCATTACAAAGCAGCATGGCATCGTCAAAACTTGATTTTTATTTAAGCCGAATGTCATAAAAATAGATCGATGCCGTTGAAATAAGTTGAATTCAAAATATGTATAACGTGACTTAATTAATCCCTTACATTTTTAGAGAAACTTTTCAAGTCTAATCTCTGCACATCACCAGCATGTATTGATGCAGGTAAGCAAATATTCGTATTTATGTGAGATACAAATTCAGTTTCCAAAATGTTACGTTCGATAAACAAGTATTTACAGTAACATTTTAGGGAAATTATTTATATTAGTTAAATTCTCGTTTCAAGCTTCTCAAATTCTTCACAAATTGGATCGGTCAGTCGACCCATGCCAAGATTTTTATATGTTTACCTGTGGAGGATTTATTTCTAACAACGTGGTTCCAGATGACGAACTAATGAAATCGACTTTACAAATTATACAAGAAGAAGTCTATAAAATAGTTAAAAGTAAGTTGATGGGGAAATGTTTCTATGCGACGATTCAAAACATAATTAAAAAACGACAAAAAAACAACACCAGCTAACAAAGGCTTCTTCATAAAAACGCTTTGTTCAGAATCTATCAAAAACAGTATCAGATTAATTTTTATGTAGCCTACATTAATGCATATGAAAAAACTGTATTTGCCTGAAGCGAGACAAATTTTTGTATGGTATTCGATATGAATCATACAAAAACAAAACAAAAACAATGTGCTATTCAATCCCACTGTTCCGGATTGTAAACATTTTATGACGAACTAATGAAATCGACCATACAAATTATACAAGATGAAGTCTATAAAATAGTTAAAAGTAAGTTGATGGAGAAATGTTTCTATGCGATATGATTCAAATCATGATTAAAAAAAAGAAAAACAGCAACTCACAAGACTTCTTCATAAAAAACGCTTTGCTCAAAACATATCTAAAACAGTAGCAGATTAATTTTTTATGTACATTAATGCATGTGCAAGGAAAATTAGAAAAAAATATTTGCATGAATAGGCAATAATAGAAGCGAGATAAAATCTTTCTTTTGATATTCGATAAGAATCAAGCAAAAATTTTTAATTTTTTAACCAAATATCTGCTATTCAACTCCACTGTCCAGGACTGAAAAATCCCCCTTTTACGTCATGAAGTCATTAACTGCCCTTCACGATGCACAAATCCAGAGCGACAAATCGTAAATGCTTCCCATTTGGTGTAATTGCAGAATTAATAGAAGCTCCTTCCTACCCCAATCAAACATCATCAATCATGAAAGCCAAAAAACTTTACCATTCCTGTCTGGACGAAAGTGAGTAGAAAATTCCAGCTAAAATAGCAAGATTAATTCGTGCGGAATACGATCTAAGTCGGAAAAGTTTCGCAAACTTTCAGATTGGACCATGGAAGATGACGGACGAGACGCAGTGGCTGCTTTTTTAGATTCGGTGGATCTGGGCGAGTGGCCAATCCTGAATAGCCGATGGAATGACTCCACTTTTAATCTGGAGAAAACTTTGGCCATCTTAAACATATATCAAGTTCAGCCGTTCATCGACCCGTTCGTGTCGACGGACGACAAAAACACCACCGTGTATATACTACAGGTGAATCGTCTTATTTATTTTTATGAAAAAAAAACCAGTTCTTTGTCTTCAAGATCAGCTATAAAAACACAGGGTACCCAGTGATTCAGAAACCCGAACATACGTTAGTTTTTCATCACGTTTCTTGCTCTTCAAACCCATATGAATAAAAATTTGGTCGCATAACACCACGAATCTTGTAAAAATATTCTGTTCAAAATTTAAGTTTAATTCACGTTTATGGTCCTCATATGCTATTGTAATTTCACTATGTTTGACAACGTTCATATATTTTGCGGTTATTTTCACTCTGCAAATTTGCTTGGTTATATGAATTACCCTAAAAATTCGTTATTCATTTATAAAAGAACAATTTGTTGAAACAATTGTAAATGTTTAATTGTTTGCATAGTTCAACATTTGTACATTTGGAATCAAGATGGCAGACAAGGAGACGTAATGCGAGCATATACAGTATATGCAGATTGGTAGTGGAGGTTTTAGGGCACAAGCTCTGCAAAGCTGCCTAAATAAACTAAAATATACAAAACTATTAGATTAAGAAAAGATTACAACATGCAGTTCTCTCTGTTAAATCCCACCATCATCATCATCATCATCATCATCAATCATGGGCGCAACGCCCATCAGTGTTATATGCTCTGCAGGCAGATATCAATCGTGTTGTCGGTTTCGTTGCATTGCCACTCATCAGCCTAACCTTTTCCATTTACCCGGGATTGATGGTTGGTTTGGTTGAGGAGTTTTAGGGCGCCCAGGCAGCTGAGAACAAAAAAAGCGCCAACACGAGGTCATTGAGTCACCTAACCCCTTAAGTTATGGGAGCAAGTTAGAGGACAGGCCCCAGACAGAACAAGGAACACAAAGGAACCTAACCTAAGCAAGGGGAAGGACGGGATGGGAAAAAAACGGTCATGTCATGTCCGAATTTGAGAATTATTAAAAACCACAATCAGGATACCCGACCCGGGACTCGATCCCTCAACTACCGAATGCGAGGCCATAATGCAAGCTCAGCCACCTTGTAAGTATTAGTCTAACATGCAAGTATTTCATGTTAGATTAATGATAGATTTGCGATACTTACGCAATAGCGCAATTATCCGAAACGATCGAGACTTATCTACGGATTTGCCTCCTGCCCGCATTACTAATATTAACTGCTAATTTGATGCGAGATTACTGGGGAAACTTATTCCATGGCAACAACCAGCCAATTAAGGGAAGCAAAACGCCGATTGAGGCAAAATGAGCGACAAACAGAACATGGATAATCAGAACGGCATGCATCAATCTCAACGAGTCTTAACTTTCATGTAAGAATGTCATGACCTCGGGATTTACATGTAAATGCCTAAATATACAGTATGTTGCTCATATAACGCCCACATATAGAAATACAGGTATAAAGCATAGAAAAACGCCCACGTCTTTTCAAGGCCAAAAGTAAGCAATCACCAACCCCAGTCCTCTATCACGATTCCGCTTCATAAACGATAATCGAAGTGGAAAATTGCCGCAGATTGCCATCGTAATGAGACTTTTATGATCTTGGAGAGACAAAATGAAGAGAGTCATGTTTTCAGCTATCACCATTACCGTTCAACCAAAGAATGACGAGGTGAACTCGGTGAACTTCTAATATGGTGAAGCATTTGAATGACGCTCATAAAAGATGAATGAAGATGCTCGCTCGCGGACACTTACATCTACTTTAGTACCCATTACTACAAGAAAGACAAGTGTCAAGAGCTTGCCGGAAAGTGAAATGGACGGACTCGAAACTGTCTAGATAGGAAAGGACAATATGTCTAACTGTCCAATAGATACCAACTGAGTTAAGACTAAAAAATATTTAGGCAAAGTAAGATGTTGAAATTACCAGCAGACATGTGATTTTAGTCGATGCATAGGGTGCGTTTATTTGGATATTGTTACCAGTCGCTTGAAAACCAGTGTCGCTTAGTGGTATTGCAGACACTTATCACTAAGTTACACTGGTTTTCAAGCGACTGGTAACAAGTTCAACGTGAACGCACCCTTAGTTGAATAATCTACGTGGACTCTTGATTAACTTTATGCAAAGTCCATTACGTTAATAGTACAGAATGTTTCAAAACTCAAGAATATAATACTTCGTATAAAATACACTACTTTCTATCAATGAAATATTGAAAAACTTCGAAATATATCAAAGCTTTCTGTTGCGTTTAATACATAAAGGAAAAAGCGTTTTCAAATGCATTTTTCATCGCATTTTCTTTGAAAATTTAGCTAAATTACAAGTTGTTATGATAAAGTGTTGAATTAACAGTTGCCTAAGGGTTGGGCAATATAACGTTAAAGTTTGCAAACTTTACAATTCTTGATACAATGCAACGCACAAAAGACACCCTGTATTATAGATTAAGGGACGCTTCCATCTTGCGTTTGGAATGCCACAGGTCCGATTTCGAGGTCAACATCCTGTTTGAGAAATTGGATAAGCTCCTCGAATCAGTTGGCAAATGACGTGAAAGCTATGACAGACGTAATTAAGTTAATCCATGTTATCTGGCAATACATTACAAATACATTACATGTATAAGGACCAATTATGCGTGATCAAAATGGAATATAAATATCATAGTTTGGGGATTTCTGTTTAGCTGCATTATGACCTGAAAATCAATGATACTAACAGGAGAAAATAAAGCTGCTGTAGATACTTTTTTGCAGTTTTACAGAGGTGGACCTGCCCTGGAACGTGACTTTTACCTGAACGAAAGCCACCCTACCTATGTCAAGTACATGGATCGCTATTTCAAATTGATGATGGAAACCGTGAAGAAAATGGGAGTTCCGGAAGAAACTGCCAAAAAAGAGCTCAAAGAAGTCATGAATTTTGAAAAAGCCCTGGCCAATGTGAGCATGCATCTTTCTATATTCGACGAGCTACTTGAATAAAATTAAAATAAGAACATTTCATCAAATTAATTCAAGTAAATTCTTCAGACTGCACGAATAGAAACACGTTTTTAAACTTAGTGTCCAGATTGAATGTGTGCCATGATTTATAAACTTCTGAACCATGATTACATCTGCAATGAAAATATTTTCTGAGAAGTTATCAGAATTTAGTATTTTCCATAAAAATATGAATAAAATATTTTTAAATTTTAATGCAATGTAGCACATAATTGGGCAGCAGTACATTTCATTAATCGACGATAGTTTAGAAAAAAAAAAGACCAACTTTGTTAAATTTCTCAATGTTTTTCTTGCAGCTGACCCATGTCAAGTGGCACAAAAGCGACAGCAATGACACCCTATCCTACGACGACAAACTAACGCCAGTGCAACTTCGACAACAAATACCAGAGGTAAGAAACGTATTTTATATCAATTTTTCTAACACTGAGACAGCTGCTGTCGCTGCGTTATTAAGAAACTTTTAATTAAAATACACCAGAGCGAGGGCTAGTGTCGCAAAATGCGCTGCTTCAATTTCACTACAGAAGTACTACGCAAGTACTACTGTACGCATTAAGGCGTTTCCAATTTGACAGACCTTGGATACACTGTACGTCATCTTCCAAAACCACGTCGACGGAAGTTATCCGTTTGATGTCAAAATGGTCTTATTTTGCTAATGAAAATGTCACTAGACTGTGTCACTTAACGTTTTTTTCTTTTTCTTTCGTGCTTAATCACTTACACTATATACACCGTATGAGGAAAAAATCGACCAAATAGAAGGCATAAAAGTACTCGTGTGTACCATTCTTAAATTGTTTGGGTTGAAGACACTGCAGTAATGTCAAACAAACATTTGAAACATACTAAGACGATACGTTATAGGCCTACTCGCATTGTTACAATTTTAGAAATATTTTTGTTACATTAAAGGATTATAAATTCAAGATTTACAGCTTTTTGGATGTAATATCACTTATCTAGTACTCATCTATACTGAGATTACATCGAAAAGCTGTAAATCTTGAATTTATGGTCCTTCAATATAACAAAAATATGTTCCTAAAATTGTAGCATTGCGAGTAAAATTCCATAATCATAATCTTACTTAATATAATATTCCATTATATACAATGGAATATTTATGCTTAAACGTTTCAAATTATTTGGTTATTGTGATTTTTATTTTAAATAGTTTAGAAAAAATCCAAAAACGTATGTGGAAATGTTCTCATGACAGCATTTTCAAATCTTTCCCAGTAAGATTATGGAATTTTTTCCAAGTCAATTTGTTTTTAATGAACGGGAAAATTGAACATTCTGAAAAAATTAATAGTCCGTGGAAAAAGATATTTACTACATGAATCATGCTTTTTAATCATCCTTAATTAAAACAACAACACCATGCGTTTGAAAATATGCTGATCTGTAACGAAACAAACTTCAGCGATACTACAAAATAAAATATGCTTTTATAAGAAATTCTAACAGATGCTATAAAAACAATATGAGATTATTTTAGGAATATTACAATACGCGAAAGAATTGAATTTAAGTCAGCAGAATCCGAGGTAAGGTACATTGCACCGAAGATAGCAGTGATTGCCTGCTTAAGGGGCAGCCATGAGCCAACAATCAATAATGTATGCTGAAACTGAGCTTTTATGAAAAAAAGCAAAATATTCTCAATGCAGACATTTTAGAAACATGGTTTCATATTATTTAAGGATTATAAAACTTCAAGGTTTACTTCTCTCTGACGTAGAAGGCTTATTTACATTGTACTACATGTATGTATGCTGACAACTTTTAAATTATCTCGTTATTTCGTTTATATTTTCTAATAAAAAAATCAAAAATCGCGATTTTAGAATCTGTGCGAGTGTTATTTATGATATTTTTAAAAGTTGATTTTTAAAAAATGAATGGGAGAATTAAATATTCCACAAACATATACAAACGCCCATGATAGAAGAATCTTAGTAAAAAGGTGAAAATAAGTCTTAAAATTATAATCCTTGTAAGAACAAAGTTCCTAAAAATTTAGCACTATTTACAGGTAGTTGCAGTATTAGGTTATAGATCGTATGAAACGTTAATATCACGTTATTAGAAACTAATCACACAAGTCCTGTAACGGAAAAGAAACTTCAGAAATGCTAATACATATATCAAATGTCGCACTTGAAGAAAATTTAACAGATGTTATTTGTTGAAAACAATGCGGGATTAGTTTAGGAATACTGCAAGAATAAAAAGATGGGCCAGTAGTAAGTCAACCCGAGTTGGAACTGTGATTTTATGAAAAAAAGCAAAACATATTTTCATTTTTTTAAGAATTATAAAACTTCAAGATTTAATTCTTTTAAACTTGTTGGCTATCTATTGGGTTATCTGTGCGTATACATTTATGATTATCTCGATATCTAGTTTTATATTTACTTAGAAAAAAAAGCAAAAATGGCGGTTTTAGAATCTGTGCGAGAGAGATTTTCCATTTTTTCAAAATTAATTTAAAAAAAAATAAATTTAAGATTTTACTAACATAAATATGGGGAGGAGGAAGGAAGAGGAGAAAATCTTCAATTTATAATCCTTCGTTAAATTTAAGTGCCTGCAATTTCAATGTTGCAAGTACAATATTAAACTATGGATCGCCATACGACAACACCATACATTAGCAACTATGGTTCATATAGCACAAACCTATAATGGGGAAAAAAACTGCAGAAACGCAATAATAACAAATGTCGCATTGGACGAGAGTCTAACAGATGTTATAAAAAAAAAACGATACGAAATTAGTTTAGGAATATCGCAATTCGCGACAAAATTAAATGAGGACCAAAGTCATCGGCCTGCGAGTGTAAAGTCAAGTTTGCACTGAGGGAAACAAAGAGAAACATTATGTTTACTAAGCCAGTCATACACGGGGAAAGTAATATCTGGAAACTTGTCAACTTTAGGCGTGTCCGAAAAGTCAAGCGCATATTTCTGAGCATTTTGCAAACCATGGCTTTCAAAAAAGAAAATCTCAAACTAAAAGTAATTAGACTTCATTTATATTTTTGTAATTGACAAAATAAAATATTTCATTTCTCGTAATTCACATTCTAAAAAACAGAACTTTTTGAACATGCCGTATTTCCAGATATAACTTACCTCGTGTATGGCCGCCTTAATAGGTTGCAAATTGTTTCTGTAAACATAAAATTACGTAACAAATTTAGGAAACAATTTAAGTAAACTCATATTGTTAAAACATAACTGGCAGCAGTTAGTAACAAAGAGTTCCTGTATATTTCCCCCCCCCCCATTATGGACGTAGCTTACGGTGCATTGCATCGAAGATAGCAGTGATTGCCTGTTTAAGGGGCAGCCATGATCAAACAATCAACATGGCGAAACTGCGATTTTCGTTTGAAAAAAAGCAAAATGTTGCGACTTTGAAAAAAAATCCCACTATCACGTAGCTTTAATTTATAATTGGGATTTGGCATCCAGCTCGTCATTATCAGGCTTGCCCATCAGATGAGCTCGCGACCGATATAAAGGGCATTGGGGACCTGCCAAAACGACTAAGTTTCCAAAGCACAGCTCAGGGAACAATTTTCAGTTCGGTGAATGAAAACTAATGGTTTTTCGCCAGTGAGTCCTATGTTTTACCATGTTCGAAAAACGGCGCAAATTGGTGTAGACAGCGCGTTACCACACCCAGGCCCATAATTGAATTTAATGGGAAAAGATAACCCCGATTCAGTGGCGTTTATTTCTTCAATTCGTCACAAGTAGCCAGTTGGGTCGCATTTAGGAGTGCATTTAGGTAGTCCACATTTCGCGTCATTAACGCTATCTCGAATTCGGGAAAACAATGCGATGGGGGGAGGAAAGAATTGGACAAAAAACACGGAGTGAAGGGGTCTTGAATAATAGATTTGAATGCGTAACAGATTTACGGATAAATATTTATGACCCTCATAACTTATGGATGAACAAAAATGCTCCAGAGATTTACTCTTATAATGGAGACGAAAACATGTTAAGAGAAAATGGGAACAGCGTTGAAACCTGAACATTGCAGCTGGCATAAAATATGACGCAAAAAATATTGCCATATTTCATCGCGTGTTCATGGCTACATTCTTCTGAGAATATATAGTTTTAAATGATGCTCATGCTCTAAGAATACCATTTTTGCGCCTTATGTTTAATAGAAACATCATTTAACGTAGCGAGAAAATTTCGGTATTATAAAAACCAAGCTAGTTTGTTAAAAACTCAATATTCAAATATGTAATTTTGTAAGTATTATACTTTTAAGACCCTCGAAATTGCAATTTCAACTGCCCTAACATTTTCAAGTTTTTAAACAAATTTTCCTGACAAATGACAATGAAATAATTGACATAATATCCACGATTTTGCAAATTTGACAAAGATAATTTTTTAATATTTTGAAAAAAATGACTATTATAATTAAAATGTATACACAATTAACATATGCAAATTTGTCCTTGGTCGAACATTTTGCAACTTTGTACACGGAAAAGGTTGAAAAGTTTACACATTTGTACTCGAAAATGGTTTAATTCAATTCAGTAGACCTACAGTCAGAAAACAAATGCCATTTGGTTGAAGTGAAACATTTTTCAAATTTGTACTCGGAAAAGGTTGATAATTTTTCCAATTTAATTTGTGATTAGAAAAGTATGAAAATATTTAAAATTTGTACTCATTTATGGTCGCGGTAATTTACGGCGTTTAATTGTTAGTTCAAATTCAACCACTTGATGATAGAAGATGAAAATTTGTACTCAGAAAACGTCAAAAACTTTGCAAATTACAAACTTAAAAGCTGGTAAAGTTTGCACATTTTGCAAATTTGTTTTTGCGCTATTCGTCTAAACAAAACACAATTTCAATTTAAACATTACCCGCCTGAATTAAGGAAAAGGAGCGTTCAATTAGAAAATCGAAGTTGATATTTTATTTTGGAAAATGTAATTATAAGGCATTCGAGACTACTATCGTTTCTCGCATTATCCAATTGACTCGCGCAGTGTTTCCACTTGCCATTTTACAGAAAAATCTCAGGATGCGTGCATTTTCTGGTAAAAGTAGTCTCCGAGGTGGAGAACATTACAACTCGAGTAGCTCTACCTCGTAGCGCCAGATTTTCCAATTAAGGCAATCGTCCAGGATTGAATTTTCAATTAAAGGAAACTCTGAGGAAGATTCGAGGGGCGTCAGATTTCGAGCTAATCTCGGGCCTCTAGTGATCGTGGTGCATTTAAGCATTTCCGGCTGAGCTGCCAGCTCATTTCTCTCCGGGATGGCTCCTTTTTCAGCAGTCCAACCACACATGGCATAGACAAATATCCAATTATAAGACTACAGAACTTCCGTACAACTGGGAAATCCAGAATTTTTCATCTTTTCTCTTTCTCCGGCATCAATTTGAGCTTGAGATCAATCCGATTAACTTCACGAGCTCTACCATCATCCACTGAGTCCAGAGTTAGCACTCTACAACGTTAAGCAACGTCCACACAGGAGGAAGTAGAGCAACCTTTTTGCTGCAAATTGCTTCCATTTTGTTTACATAGATTGTTTTACATTATTTTTACATGAATTGATTGCATACATTGTTACTTGGATTCTTTATGTTTAAAATGTTTAAAATATTCCGAGTTCAAATTGGACAAATTTGCACCAATTTCTGAGGGCAAATTTTCAATGTACGTACAATTAATGTAAAACAATATATGTAAACAAATGGCAGAAAGTAGCAACAAAAAGTTCCTCTATGTTTCCTGCACGGTGGACGTAGTTTTAAGCTCTACGTCCACACTGGAGGAACCAAGGAGGAACTTTTTGTTGCTAATTGCTGCCATTTGTTTACATACATTGTTTTACATTAATTGTACGTACATTGCAAATTTGCCCTCAGAAATTGGTGCAAATTATTTCAATTTGAACTCGGAATATTTTAAACATTTTGAAAATGGACCCTGAGCTAAACACGTGGAAACATTCACATCGTTTCTCATTATACTGCGTAAATTGATTGCATACAGTGTTACTTGAATTGTTTATGTAAGTTTATATGTTTCCAAAAATAACTGGAAGCACTTTATCAACGTGAAACTTCCCTAATTTAAGACGTAGCTTAATTTAATAGTGAATTACGGGCGATGTGATTGGATGCAAAATTCACGTAAACACGCATTGAGACGATAACAGAAAAGCAATGTTTATGAAAAAATTTAGTTTACTAATTAAAATGTAACGTAAAAACGACGCGGTTTACTGAATCACAAATTTAGATAGTCCAGTGAGGACTAGCTTAATTTAATTAACAATGAATTAAGAGCGATGTGATTCGATGAAAAATTCACGTAAACACGCATTGAGACAATAACAGAAAAGAAATATTCATGAAAAAAATTGAGTTTGCTAATTAAAATGTAACGTAAAAACGATGCGGTTTCCTGAATCCCAAATTTAGATAGTCCAGTAAGGACGTAGCTTAATCTAACAGTGAATTAATGGCGATGTGTTTGGATGCTAAAATTCACGTAATGTTTACAAGCATTGAAACGATAACATAAAAGCAAAATTTAATAAAAAAAATTGAGTTTGCTTGTTAAAATGCAAAGCAAAAACGATGAGGTTTCCCTAATCACAAATTTAGATAGCATTAACGGCAGTTTTTATCGAAATGCATAGGAACTACCAGAAATCAATGCGATTCAATGTACTATGCTAATGCTTATTTGTGCAAGTATGCCATTTTTTTCCCATACCCCGGATCCTCGAAATAAGCTCGCAACAAAAACATCCGCTTTATCGATCTTCAGTTAAACTTTAACCGAATTGCTTAAGCAGCCATAAACGTTATCCGTTTCAACGGATTTCATAGATATCCCTTAGAAATTCAGAGGAGGAAATAGGCCTAAGATGTTCAAAGCCCTCTCCTCACGTGCACATCTATAGAATTTTCAGACAAATGCAGCGAAGCGCTTCGGAATTTCGGATTTCAAACTTCACGCACGCATTCCTCTTAATTTGAAATTGTGCATTAACCGTGCATCTAAGGCGTTAGAAAGTGCGACGTTAAAAGAATTAGTTTGCCACATTTGCGCAATTAACGTGACATTGTCTCCTCGGTAATGTGTCATTACAGTTACGTTTTAATGAAGGCATTAAAGCGCTCGGAAGCATTCCTCCGAGAAAATGCGCTGCAGAAAATCGTACTTTTAGCAAAAGCTCAACATACGTCAACATGCACGAACATTGAAAGCTGCATGCGTTTCGTATAATGTCCACACGATAAGACTCGTGCACTCAGCGAAATGTAAATAGCATCGCATATTAAAACATGCGCTGTATCGAGGAAGAAATAGTCCCTGGAAACTAATTTTATAGAGATATTTATGACGCAAAATCTCCGAAATGCCTAGTCGTTAGATTTCTTCCAACATCTTTCCGAGTTGCTGGGGAAAACGATTCGTCGCAAATTGCGTTCGTAATTTGGTCGATTTTTCCCGAATTTATGAGCTGAAGCCATTCCGCGCATTGCGATGCAATTTGTCACCTTCGTTTTAAATTAGCTTATAGACGACTCAGAAATAAAACAAGGGCATCGCACCCAAAAATTGCTCAGTTTGCAATATTTCAGAATAGCGATGGAATGATGCAAAAAGATAAATAAAGTTTATTAACTATAGGCATCCGCCATCGATCAGCCCTCCACCTGACGCCCTGCTGCGAAAGCAATGGATGCGCGGGTTCTTGTGCCAGTTCACCCTCACATGTCCTTCAATGGAAAGTTAAGCACGTATTACACCAATTTCCTGTTACTTTTACTAAAAACTTAAAAAAAATATGGCTGCAATATATATTTTATGCAAGTAGTTATAGGCCTATTCTAAAAAAAATAAAGGAGCGATAAGGTGTAACACCCTTTCCATACCACTTTATTACACCCTGTAAATAGAATACTTAAGTGGAAATTATTCAATGCACAATTTATTCACCTTGATTACGCCCAGATGAAAAATTTACTTCTTTCATCTTTAGAAAATCAATAAATAGATAAAAACTGTGCCCTAATTGTTTACCAACTTTTATTAAGGTAAATATCCTCCCAAAATGGTCGTACGTATAATAGGATGCTCTTGGGAATAATACAGTATAACCTTCAATTAATTTTCTGAAAGTATCTTGAGTCAGTCAGTTGCATTTTACAAAATATTCCACAAGATTAGTACTTTTTTAACAAAAGAGTGCAAATATTTAAGGAACTTAGCTATTAAATGGCAATTTTAAATCTAAGGAATATAACAAGAGACATCTTTAAATTCCCAGTTAGTCCCCAACCTGGAAAATGCAATGTACTACAAGTATACGAAGATAGCGTTCAGAAAAAATTGATAGAAATCCATAGCACGAAATTTGTACAAGTCTTTTAAAGCTGGCTGCATCAGATCTTAAAATTTTTTAGATAAGGAAAACCCAATCAGCAACGATGAACGTTAACTCAAGTGCATCGTATATCGTATCTGAAGCGAAAAATGTCGATTTCTATTACATTTATTTCCCACTTTCAATTTATAATAAGAGCATTCTAACGCGAAATTTCAGTAGCCCCACAGGGGGATAACACTTTTACATTTTCCAGACGCAATTCATAAGGCTACGGTAAATAAAAAGAAAGGATACGCAGCCTCTCGGTAATATCGAGAACTTTTTCTAAAATCCAATAGAAAATCTCTAGAAAATCCTATCTCCGAGATAACGAGATTACTTATCGAACCAAGGCCCGAGCCCATCTAGGAACGGAAATCTAAGAAGTCGAATAATATATTTTTAAAAACGTTGATAAGAAAGGAAACGATAGGGAGCCATCTCTTCCGCACCTCGCATTCCGCATTTCCTGTTCAAGTTGAATTGTGGCGATGCTCGACGGAAAATCGGAGACACTTCCGCTTTATTTAGCCCGCTGGTAGGGGTAAACATCTTAGGCGCAGCGTGTAAACAAATTGATTTCACCATGCAGCATATAGCGTTCTCATATATTATTTAGCCCTGAGAAATAAATCTCACGTCACCCCGAGGAAATCTCAAGTTGTAGTCGCAGATAGGGAGCAAGTTTTAAGAACCAAATCTATTGCCCTAGCTTCTATAAAAAAAAAAGATGGTCGCCTTGGGCCTTTCAACCAAACACTTCAAAAGATCACGTCGCGCTGAGCTGCATTTGCTTCATAAGTGAAATATTCCAGCGAGATAGCAGCGCCATGGGGAAAACTAAGATGGCGGCCATAACGAGCCGAGCGTACTAAATTGTAACAATTGTAATAGTAAAGCAGCTAAAGTTGAAGATTAGATGGAGGGAATTACGCCCGAGAATACCTTAAACGACTTTGGCGTTGAGTTCTCTTTATTTTTGTAGAAATATAAGAAGTTATAGTCCACATTGGGAAAGTCATTCTATATGGGTCCTCCAGTGTGGACGTAGCTTTTTAACGTTATGATTCTTGGGAAGTTGGAACTAAGCAAAATGGCGACGTCCGGATGCATTCTGAGCAAGCACACCTAAAGTCGGGTACACACAAGCCACCAAAACTAAAACCACAAACCCTAAACTTTCAACGTGAACTATACATGTATAGCTTCTATAAAAAAAATTAATACAAACTAGTTTTGCAAAACCTGAGCATAAACAAACCATATTGACAAAACTGAGCAGACGACAGAGGAAACACGATAGATACGATATGCTGTCGACAGCTGTCTCATCGACGGAACGTCAAACTTAGTTTTCAAACTTGATTTTCTATTTCTTTGTTTGGCATAAACAGTTTGATACGCCATTTTTTCGTTGCAACAAACCAGAAAAGTTTCAAGTCTGGAGTTTTTAGTTTTGGTTGGGTGATAGTGTGTACCCGATTTAAGATGTACAAGTGTCTTTGCATGTGCTATGATCATACCTGCGTTTGAAATTTTGGAGTAAAATCAATGAAGCAAACGACATATCAATGTTTAATACGTGAATAATGGTATCTACGAAAATCTCAAAATACATCTTTAGCCAGGTTCACATCAAGTTATAGTAAACACGTGCGCATACCAACTTCGTAGGAACATCGTCTACGTTTGAAATCTTTGTGCTTGCGCAAATGGTGTTTTAATCTGTGCATGGTTCGAATAATGTCCATACTTAAAAAGAATGTCCATAAATTGTCATATATAGTTTCATATTCTTGGCTGAAGCAAAGCGTTGAGAAATAACCAGAAAAACGCAGGGTTGCGGTGTCGCGGTTAACAAATCGATCGAAAGCGATCAACTTCTTTTCCAAACAGATTAATGCTGGCTGTTGATGGATCTAGGGCCATCAAGGGAGTTCGTAATCCTGAGAAAGGCAAGCACTTTATTTCGAACTTCTTCTCACAAGAGGATCGGCACCGTGTAAACAATATCGTTTTCAGGCTTTTATTAAAAATACAAGTATATACAGTCGAACCTCCTTAAGACGAATCTCAACGAACGTCAAAATTTGTTCGTTTAAGCCGTAGTTCGTATTATCAAAAGTCACACAAAATATGACTTCAACATTAATAACTAAAGTTCCATCGAAATTTGGATGAAATCTTACCCCATAACGCGTATGAATGAGAAGGTGCTACAACTCAGTTATAACTTACTTTTTTTTTCATATTGTCTAAGGGTAAGAATACATTGAATGCTTATTGTAGGCGCTTGTCACTCTACGTACAGCTATAAGGTGATGCATAAGTCTGTTTTTGGATCAAACAACAAACCAAAAATACTATATAATTTATGGACTGAACTTAGTGGTACATATGGGTAAGAGCACACAGAATGCTTATTGCAGGCGCAACAAGACTTTACAGACTTATGCCTCCCAGACTTTACAGACTTTCAGGTAAGCGCCTGCAATAAGCATTCAATGTATTCATATACCCTAAAGTTCGTTTTCGCGCAACACATCGCCGAAAATGTGCAATATTAGAATTCGGAATTCGTCTTAAACGAAGAAATTAAAATTATTGGTCCATATCTAGGATAGGGACTGGAAATAAGTTCGTATTATCAGAAATTCGTACAAGTCGAGTTGTTTTTAATGAGGTTCCGTCGTTATTCAGTATAAATTATTTCAATAATGACTAAACTGATGGACTCAATGTGATATGACCATTTCAATTACATGTACCCTATTTAATTAGACTAAATAGAATAAAGCTGAATGTGAGATGGACAATTTCATGATTTCGTTAAAATGTCGGAAAACGCAGCTGTTTCTAACTGGCTTATTACTGCATGCACGATTTAAAATGCGTGCAGATAAAATGTGCAGATAACGCAGCACACATACAATTTTATAGCAGTAGTGCATCATTACGGTGACTGCACAGGGGAACCTCGTTAATTCCATACGTAAACACAATTACCAAGATATACCAATAATTATCATATTCAGATAAGATCAATGGAAGCGCGTGCGAGTTAATAATTTCAAATGGAAAACTGTCCAAACCCCAATTTAGGTCGACAAAAACAGATGCAGTCATTTCCTTCGAAGATCCTACTTTGGAGTTTTCTCCAAAAAAAGTTAAAATTTGAATAGAGAAATAATATTAATGCACCAAATATGAATTACGCACGTGTTGGAAAACTTCCGGGCGCATTTATCTTCGATTAAATAAGACAATTTACACTTCCTGTCACTTAGACACATCAGTCCTATAACAAAGGACAAAATTTCATTACAGTTTGATTGGCCTTTCTTGTTGAAGTACGTCTTCGAGAACCTTAATTTCGACATCGACGAGCAAACCCTTCCTCTGATCATTCACAGTAAAAACTACTTGTTTGACCTGATCGCAATGCTGGGCAACACCCCCAAGCGGTGAGTTAATAGCACTCTGAAATTTGACCTTTAGTAAAACAACACAGTAGTCATGTTTACGATTTATGAAAAATGATCATCCATAAAGGACGTCCTGTATTTTGCCAGGTTTTGAGACCCCCTCCCGCTGTCCGCCCTTATTGTCCTGTTTATGTAACACCCTTTCCCCCACATGTCCCGTCCAATTTTGAAAACAGCTTGATGATTACATGAACATTTTTTTAATATACAGTATTCTTTATAAATTTTTACATTGAAAATATTACCATTAGTGAACCACAGACTTATAGAATATTATAGGGAACAGGAATTTCCCCTTACAAAATACCAAAATACCACTTAAATGCCAAAATGAACTCTTCCTCCATAAAGGGGCAGTTTAAGCACAAGTTGTCCCCTTGGCCGGACGTCCTTTATGGATGGCCTCAAAGCCCTAAAACATGCGAGATAAAGGGTGTGTTACAGGGCTGTCCATGACTGAGGTTGTCGCTCCAAGACTAATGTTTGTCATGTTTCCTACAGAGTCATCGCCAATTACTTAACGTGGCGCTTCGTGCTCAAATACATGCCCTACCTGAATCAAAGATTCAGTCGGATTTACTCGGAGTTTCGTCGGGAAGTGCCCGACCCCAACGACTCCACACGGACGTACTTCAGCCGCTGGAAGGAGTGCGTGGCCATTGCCAACGAGGGCTTTGGCATGGCGCTGGGATCGCTTTATGCAGAAACCTACTTTTCGGAAAGCATGGAAAATGAGGTGCAGAATTTTATCCAAAAAAACATTTTATCTAAAAAAATTGTTCTCTGATCTCATCTCTCTTCTTGAAGATCCACGACTTAGTGAAGGAACTGAAAGAGGCGTTCGTTGATATCTTACCCAATCAAGACTGGTTGGATGAGGACACCAAAGAATCGTGCAAAGAGAAAGTCAGCCTTTAAGTTTTTTTACACGATGAATCGTTGGGTTCGTTTTGCAGGTTTTTACAGAACATTCTCTCGTTTTTACTATTCGCAGATCGACAACATGGGTGAAAAAATCGGCTATCCGAAATACATTTTAGATCCCAAATCCCTGGAGAACGAATATGACGGAGTATAGATACTAGTTTCCATTTTTACGACTGCTCTTTTTCAAACGACTAAAGTCACAGTTTTTTTCCCCCAGTTGGAGATCCAAGATGGCCACCTGCTAAGCAACATTCTTCGCATAAAGCGCTTCGAAGTGCAGAAAGAGTTGAAAAAACTGCTGAGACCGGTCAACAAAGATAAGTAAGAATTACTCAAACTTAGTCGATCCTAATCTCTATACCTATCAAGGTGGCTTAGAACTTAGAAGTTAGCATTCTCGTCTTACATTCGGTAGACCCTGGTTCGATTTCCGGGTCAATTATCCTCAGTTGTGGTTTTTCATGGTTTCCCACATCTCTCCAGGGGAATGCTGAGATAGATCGTATATTAAATCGGCCATGACCGTCTCCCTATCCCATCCTCCTCGTTGAATTCCCAAATACGGGAAATACTGTTTACCTAAAATGTGATGTTGGGGTGCATCATGACCAAACTGCTCAGTCTAATTTAATTTATATAATGATCCCCCCTGTCAAATGGTACTATGTACTGACTTTACTGCAGGGTAAAGAATTGAAAATTAAATTCTAAAAGTTTGAAAATGATTCTGTTATATCAATGATCGAACTCGGTAAAATTCAACCATCGAGATTTTTCAGATAGAAACATATTTCTTAAAGTAGAATTATTTTTAGTTGAGTGGCCTTTGCAGATATACAGTAGGAATGATATGAGACAGTCTGATATCTTAATTTAAACTGAACCATCCTCTTCAGCAATTCCTCTTTTTTCACTCCTGTTGACAGTGATTCCTCTTTACATGTTGTTTGGTGTCAGAGACCACAAATGTGATGAGATGGCTAAGTTATAGAACATTTGCACGAATTATAAAAATAGCTTTTTGGGGAATAATATTAGGCATTGCCTCCCCCCTAAAAAAAACTGCTAGGTAACAAAGTCCTAATGAAACCTCGAAAGAAACTCTCGCATGCGAAGCTTTCTTAAATTGTTTATATTCCTTAGTTTTCCTATAATGGAAGTAGTTTCCATTTTTAAATAATACAAGCAGAAAAATGAGCACTTGAAAAAAAATCGTGCAATGTGGACGAAAGACTGATTTACATTATCCGTGGACACGTTGCAATGCCACCCTTCAAGTGCCATTTTAACGATCCGTCAGTTTTGCAGTCTAAGCAAACAGAAGTATATGTAGATGCTCGGTTAAATTGTCGTAAAAATGCGTAGAAATAAATGGAAAACCGATCCATTGCTAAGCTGAACCTTTGAATTCCGTTTCAGAGACTGGTACGGCTCCCCGTTGGACGTAAACGCCTTTTACAGACCGAATTTTAATGAAATAGGTAAATACGATCCATTCGAAACTTCCTGTTTCAACAGTGTTCACTGACAATTCTGACATGGTAGATTGAAGTAAAACAAAGCCAGTTCTTTCGATATCCATTAGCGTCAACCTGTCTATTACTCACTCTTAAGGGCTATTACCTGCATATCTATAGTAGAAAAATATCGATTTTTCCCAAATCTTTGTATGCACGGAGGCACCGCCTCTTGGGAGAGTCTAGGATTTTAATGAGTGCAATTACAAAAGGCACTTTTTGTACATCATTTACGTACAACGTTAATTCGCTCTTTGCAGTTTTCCCCGCCGGAATTCTACGTTTTCCGTTTTTCAACCCGGGCTTACCGAGGTAAGTGGTTTAATCAAAACTGCTCATTATTTCGGATTAGTACTTTAAATGGATGGAAGTTGCGAATCTGTCGAGCGGAAGATTACTACATGCGCGCAAATATGAAATCCATTAACGAGATGCTGCATAATCGTGTTCGTTACATGTTTGTTCAAAAATTGAGAAAGTTGCGAAGGAATTAAAGACCCCCGTTGCAAAGTATTTGCATTTCCGTACAGGGTGGCCCAGCATATAAGGGAGCCCATATGCAATGAAGTAAATGTTGAATGCGTGGGACTTTTCTGATTAAATAATTTTTCAATACATGTACCGTATAGAATTGAATTGAAATAGAGCCCTTTTCGGTTCTCAGTGGCACCATCCATTATCCGAATTGGCCCATTTTTAAGTTCTGCATTTTTTGTCACTTGGTGGCCCAGTGTCTTTCGCATATGCGCACTAAAAACTGAAAAGGACTATGGGAACTAGATCATGAATGCAAATATACAAGGTGGGGCATATGTCTGGGCCTCTCAAATATCTTTACCCACCTCAGGCGCTAGGTAAAATGTGCTAACATCAGTGAATAGGATGTGATGAGAGGACTCCAGAAGCTATGTCAAACATTACAGTGCACATCAATTTCATGGCGCATGCGATGTTAAACGATAATCCGTAAGAGATAGAGCAAATCCTCGAATTAGAAAGTTGCTCAGCGTTGCATAATTAGCGCAATAATAGTGATTGCGACATTTATTATTGCTCGCATATCTGACAGCGAACCTGGTTTTTGGCTGATGTGTGCATTCTTGCATTGCATCTATGTAAGGCAGGAATGCTACCACCAAGCGTCAGGGGTTGGTCAATTCAAGTCGTGGCCTGCTAATAAAGAATGTCAACAATTTGGACGTCCAATGCAACCTTCGTAATACAAAGTTCATTTCATTTATTTAATGGGCATTTATTACTACATGTAGTAAATATTAGATTTCTATTGAGCTTTCCTGCCTTGCATAGATGCAATGCAAATGATGCACACATCAGCCAAACCCCAGGTACGTTGTCATGCGAGCAATAATAAATGTCGCAAGCACTATTATTGCGCTAATTATGCAACGCTAACCAACTTCGCATGCGCCATGAAATTGACGTGCACTGTAATGTTTGACATGGCTTCTGGAGTCCTCACATCACATCGTATTCGCTGATGTAGCCTAAGCACATTTTACCTAGCTCCTGAGGTGGTAAAGATATCTAAGAAGCCCAGACATATGCCCCACCCTGTATACTGTATCAGTATGTATACTGTATAAGTTACGAGTAACGAAGCATTTTTTAGAAAAAGTGCTTTCTCTTTTTAAACAATGCAAAAATAAATTCCGTTTAATTGTGCAATTGTACTTCCTTCGATTTGCAAACGTGACTTTTCGACTGCCAATGCATGATACGCAAGACTTTGTCCGAGTACCGCTTTTATAAATAGACCACCCTGAAAAAGAGTAAATCCATCGTCTCATCTTTAAATGATGAAGAATAATGCTTATGCTGATTTTATGCATGAGTTGGAATGAGTTTTAACTCTATTACTTATTTTATTTCAGTTATTTAAAATTTGGAAGTATCGGAGTAGTTATCGGGCATGAAATCACCCATGGATTCGATAATTACGGCAAGTATTCGAGAAAATTGTTAGTTAAAAAATCCTTAATGATGCTCATCGAAATATCCAAACTTTGGTTTTAGGCAGAAAATACGATAAAAACGGCAACCATTCTCAATGGTGGCCGGACGAAACCATCGAAAAATTCACCAAGGAAGCCACATGCTTTGCCGAGCAATATGCCAAGTACAAGATGGACATCATCGACGAACATGTCAGTACATTCGGTCTTCCTACAATTTCCAATACGTGAAACTCAATTTGTCCACTCTACGCAGGTAAATGGCAACGATACCTTGGGCGATAACATTTGCGACAATGCTGGCCTAAAACACGCTTTCGTAGCGTACCGGAAATGGACAGAAAAACACGGGCAAGACCCCTCCTTACCCGGTATTGATTTCACACCTGAACAACTGTTCTTCATTCAATATGGCCAGGTATAGGCAACCGTGTTTAGTACCGTACTATTTTAGAAATTAAGAGCATCAGCGAATTGGTATAAACTTACATCATTGTTTAATATCACTCAGATTTGGTGCGAAGTGGTCAGCAAGGAGGGCTACATCAAATATCTTAAAGATCCACACAGTCCTGGAAGATTTAGGTATGTCGTTCTAAATGCATTTAAACTGCATCAGAATTCAGCAAGTTACTATTTAGCGCTTCGTTTTCCTTTCAATTTCAGAACAATCGGTACCATGGTCAACTCTCCCGAGTTTGCCCAGACATTCCAATGTCGTAAGGGTACTGAAATGAACCCTGGAACCAAGAGATGTAGCCTTTGGGTCTAAAAACACGCTATAATTATCGATGGATAACTTGAAAAGTCATATATGCTTAGTTCAAGAGCCACATGTTTCAACATCCACGAAAATGCCTGGGACTCTATTCGACGTCATAAGTTTTATTTCCGTAAAGCCAAGTAGCAAAGCTCTGCCAGTAATTACACAACTCAAACTGATATGTACGACATGTACAACACGAACTATGTTGTTTCGCAATAATCGTTCGGAATGCCGTGATTTCAGCATCAGCACCACAAGTAAAACATACACTTAAGGCAGTCATTTAAGCACGATGCCTTCGACTAATTAAAATTCTAATGTTTGAATCTTACCTTCTTGACGATGATATCAATCCGATGGGTCAAGTTGAAGTTTTAACACAGAAACACTTTCCAAATACTGTAGGCCTACAAGCCAGGTGACCCGGGTTCGAAATTCGAGTCCACAAAACACGCTTACGCGTCGAGCGCCGCACACCGTTTAAAGCCGAAAACGGAAGCGGAAAAAGGCACCACATGACTTCTGAGTCACAGTATACGAAAATACAAGTAGGGACACTCCAATGGCGCTTCCGTCGCCATTGGAGTGTCGAACAAACTTCCTTGACCAATAACAACGGGAAAAATTGACATGTTAATTAAAATTATCCAAGACTTTAAAAAATCTATACACATATTACAATACACGTATTCAATTTTCAAAATTTACCAATTTTTAAAAAAATTCCGAAAACTAAGAATGAAAATTTTTAAAAATTTTACAAAATGACCATGCCAAAAAAATATCTTACAAATTTGCATTCGGTTAATATTTCGAGTAGTGCTATTAGGTACAATATTCGGAATACGT
>JAQGBX010000644.1:0-32428 GCA_034698745.1 Megaphyllum sjaelandicum | reverse complement strand
ATAACATGAAATACAGAGGATAATTTTGGAATAACATGAAATACAGAGGATAATTTTGGAATAACATGAAATACAGAGGATAATTTTGGAATAACATGAAATACAGAAGATAATTTTGGAATAACATGAAATACAGAGGATAATTTTGGAATAACATGAAATACAGAGGATAATTTTTGAATAACATGAAATACAGAGGATAGTTTTGGAATAACATGAAATACAGAGGATAGTTTTGGAAAACATGAAATACAGAGGATAATTTTGGAATAACATGAAATACAGAGGATAATTTTGGAATAATATGAAATACAGAGGATAATTTTGGAATAAGTATGATAGATTTTAGTGTTCCATTACCCGGGCTTCCCAGCTAGTTATTTCTAATTAAAGGGTAAGATCAGCACTGTTAAGAAATTGCTCTAATTTCCGATATGTTCCATCTACAAAGCTGCAGAATTCGGAGTTCGACGGATTTCACCAAAGATATTCTCGTCCATGTATTTCAAAATGCATCACGATATGTGGCTGCAACGTTGAAAATAAGTTTAGATTTAGAGATGATCTCGACACAATGGGAATGCTGAAAAATGTTATCAATTTGAAATCTGAAGAAGAGCAGAAAATTCCATGTGGCATGTGACAAAACGACGACATCAGTTCAAGCTTAATGACTCGCGAGCGTTTCGTCATTAATTCCTCGTTTAACGCCTGCGTAAATATAAGATTTATTTGTTTATAGATTTGGAAAGCCGTATAAGGCCCATTTTGATAAATTTTTAGCTCGTACCGGTATATAAAGTATACGAGTGACTTATTAAAGGGGAACGAGAGTCCTGGCATGTCGTTTCCAACGATAGAATTTGTCGGACCGTGAAAGATTAATCATTTACAAATGACAACACCCAATTCCAGAGAGAAAATTAGCAGAAATTATAGGAAAATGGTCGCCAAACGATCCCTTCACCGCAGTTTTCCACGTATACTCTTGACCGCCATTTGTATTTACCAAAATTACATTTGGAGCATCGAAAGAACTAGTTTTTCTTTTTTTCGGAAATCACTTGAGCTGGGTCAATATATAAAAACGAATCGTTTTTAGCTTATTTTTGCGATTTGTTTGTACTAAAGCAGCGCGATAGAACGAGACAATCGATACTCGCAATATAGGCGAATAGACTAAAGATTTTCCGATGCATATTTCCTAGATAAAAACCTCCCGTTTTCAAATTTGACTTTGTTAAATCTTCTTAAAAATATCTAAAACCTATGTTGCGATATGCAATTCTGATTAGCAAAATATTTCTAAAAATATAACGCATAGCCAATTTTAACATTTTCAAATATGCATACATGTGTATACATTTTAAATTTAAATGCTGCTTTTAATTTAGTTTTGTGAAATGGCCCAAAATGTAAACAAATAGCCTATGTTAATTGCGGTAAATATCAACGTGCATTTGCAATGATGCAAAATATATGTAACCACATAACGAACATTTTTAAAATTTACATACTTTGTATACTGTACATATTTTAAATTTAAATCAATTTAATTTTGTCAAATTGCCCAAAATCTGAAAAATTACGTTGCGAATGAGAAAGAAATGAAATGTTGCATAAAATAGCGCCGCTCGTGTTGACCTTTAGTACTGAACTAAAGATCCTGCCTCTGGAGACGAGGAGGCCCAAATTTGTTTACAATGAACCAGGTTTACTTTTCATTGATATTTACGAAACTCGCAAGCTTTTACCATTCATTGATGTTTGTTTGCACGTTATCTTGTAGCCCGGCTGCGTGAACACGACGGAAATTGATATCAAGAAGGCATGCCGAATGAACAAGCCCATCAAAAGTGCCAAGGTAATTAAAATTAATCAGTTAATTAAGACATCGTCGTACGACTGTTTCCGCTAGGTGGCGCCAGGAAAAAGGGGAGTTCCTTTATCGCTGAAAATCTGCGAATTAAATTATTAGTGACGAGATTTCCATAAAGTTAAAGGACATTTTTCCGAAGCGCCTCCTAGCGATCGTCCAGTATGGACGACTTTTCGCAATCATTATGCGCATACGAAATGGGAAAACCTACATGGTCCATACTAATGACAGGATTAATGATGAGCGCAAATTAACTTGTATAGTCATTACTAAAGACGGTACACACAACCACGCCCCTAAATACCAAAACAGGCCCCAGTAATGTTGTTAAAATACGGATTTTAATCACCACTGGGCATCATTTCAAATTTGTTAACCCTACACGATCATTCAGAAGGGGATGACAGTATTACTGAACGTGTACAGTTCCCTTAACACGCTAGATATGCTGGGCACAACTAATGCAGACGACGCATTTGCTTCAAACTAAAGGTGGGACCACGTAGCCCAGGAAACTTTAAACTGAAACTTGGTTTTCGACACAGGAACACAAGTTTCCAAAGCGTGGCGTCAACCGGCTTTCCGAGTTGAAAGTTAATTCCAGTTATGTTAACCGAGTTTCAAATTTGGGAAACCAAGTTTCATTTGAGGTTCCTTGGTGTGTTTTTATAACTTAGAACGCCGTTTTATTTTATCCATATCAACTTAAAGTTGAGGTAATTCGTCTTGGTACGGTGATGCATCTTGGGATATACTGCAGCTTGCCTCTGAAAGTGTAAATTGTCACGTCCTCCACTGAATGTAGATGGCGCTGCTAGCCATTTAAAACAAGAAAACACATGTACTAAGGAATTGTCCGTAGAATCAGCAGGGATTGCGCCAGAGTGCGCACATCCACTGCTGTCAAATTATTCCGCCAGGGGGAGGGTTTGTTGATGGCGAATGCGGATACAACTTGGGTTATGGATCGCAGTAGCCTAGCTACGACGCTTTGAAAAGCAATATACGCAAGATAATACTCGAACCCAAAAAACGCGTCCAGTTTTCACTTGTGTGCAAGTACAGAAACCATGGCAACGGACGAAATAACAACAGAACGTGCCAAACCCCGCAAAAGCGCCCCCTGGCGGTAGCTTGCCGTCAAGATATGCAACGTGCAAAGCAATTGAAGCCAAGACTCCCAGAGGCCTCGTTCGCACACCCGTTATGTTTCAGTGGTCAGTGATAACGGAGCCATAATGACCATTGTGGGAACGCGCAAATGGCTCGAGGTTCGGACAGGCGTAAATAGTATGACGTCACGAGCCACCGCGTCCGGGGGTCGTCCATTACGGCGTTCCTCCGTATGGCAGAATCATACTAAAAGTCTGCAACTGCTCTCACATACAAAGGATCGTCCATTTATTCCGTCTGCAACCTGATGGGAAGACGATGACGTCGTGTTGAGTATAGACGAATTTATGGAGGAAGGCCTCGTGTGAATTTTTACTATCAAACCCTTGACCATTACAAGTCACGTGATACGGTGATACCTGTACGATTACGAAATATGCATGAGGTCTTCTATCCCCGCCCAAAGTAAAAATACAGCTGTTGGAACACGTTGGTGCACACTAGGAAACACATTCCGGATGCACCAAAACTATGCAAATTGATTTGGAATTATACCTGCAGGAACATATACACACAGGAACAAAATTAAAACAAATATGAAAGATAACACAAAAATAACGTGTTTTGTGTTTCACTATTATTACAAATAGTATTTGAAAAAAAACGTGTTTTTTGATGTTTCAACCAACATCCAATGTTTCCAAAAAACGTTAGACGAACTCGAAGCTGCATGTAAAAGTGGAGAGGCCCCAAAACACTGCACTGACATTGACACTGAAACTGACACTGACATACGCCTTAAATCTGCAAGGTCCGAAATCAGGAGTCGTCAAAAACACAGTTTGCAGATTGCACTTTGGCAGTCGAGAAATCACGTGATGAAAATCTACACGTTAATTGGTTTTTTCAAACTCATTCGAAGTTATCGCCATTTTCAAGCCAGTTCAAGACAATTCACTTGCAAACTCGTCTTTGCGTCTGCCAAAAGTGCGACCTGAGAAACTATTTTTGTGTCGAAATGTATCTGCTGTTTCTTTCTTTTTGCGCAAATAGCAGCTTAAAATTTCAACAATGTTTTTCAAATAATAACAAAAAAAACAGTTCAACGCCTCTCAGTAAAAGCAAACTTATTGACATAAATCTGAGAAAACGGTTTGGTTGGTTTACTGAGTCCCTTAACGACCATGCCATAGTCCCGCGTAGGTCGGGGTGAAGAGGAATGGAAAACAAAAGGATTAGGACAGAAAGAAAAGTAGCAAGGTTGAGGCCGATTTTTAGAGTAACAGTCCCATTATTTGTCTGCAAACAATTTTAGAAAACTACAAAAACCCAAGTCAAAACAGCCGTCCATGAAGATTTAATAAGCAATTAGCATTAATTTAGCTTTTTATCTCAAATACCCTCTCGCTAACTTACCCAAAAGTCTGCGTACCGTGAAGTGCACTTTACACCGTGATGAGCCCTGTACACAGGCAATAGGCTATATTGGGTAATGAATTGCTAGAAATTGCAGGCAAGTTACAGTATTTCAATTGAAACAATCTCCTGTCGCTGCACACATGGAGCAACATTTTCAGAATATCTTACAGTATATGAGAGCACAGTTTCAAAGTAAGATTTGGGTAAACTAACTTGACCAGCACTGCTTTTTATTCCATCCCTTGACGATGTCATTCCTATTTGTTATTAACTAGCCAACAGATGACATCAGTAATTTCTTTCCAGAATAGCACCATTTACTATTCCGGAAATATATTTGGAAACATACTTGCGACAAAAAATTTTTAAAACGCTGTGTAAACATCAAGCAACAACATATCTGGAAACAAATTTCGGAGCAGAAATTGTCTAGAGTGTGACGGTGTGAAGTCATTTTTGGTTGGCAACATTTGTAGTCAAACGTCGTCTGCTACTTCATCGTTTTCACAGATGTTCCTCGAAATTGACTACATTTTCTAGTATTTTTTTTTACAAATTTCAGTATTTTTTCATTACGTGAGGAATAATAAACACTGGATTTTATATTCTGTTTTAATATTATTTCAATGGCGATCTTTTTAAGTATTTATGAAATATGATTCCTGCACTTGCTCGCAAGATATAAAAATATTTTACGATGAATCCGATAATTCAAAAATATTTTTCGATGAATCCGATAATTCAAAAATACTGAAATAAATTTATATACAAAAAAATTAGAAAATAAAGTCAATTTCAAAGATTACCTAGTAGCAATCCAATGAAGGAGCAGACGACGCTCATAGGTTTAACGCGAAGAGGGTTGACTAAAAAAACGTTGCCCACCAAAAATGTCTTCATCGCGACCTCAAAATGCAGAATTTCTCAAAAGTCAATAGTGCACTTTTGGTTAGCCCTGTACAAGGGCAGCTCAATTCACCCCTAATTTGGGCAATCACACAATACACCCGTGTATTTCTAAAGTCAGCTTACAGGGGGCGCTTGTTGGCTCTGGTTAAACTCCCGATTAAATTGACCTCGATGGTCATTTTTTTCCCCGCCAGAGGTCGTCCGGCGCGTTGTTTCACGCGACGGAAAGGTCCCCACGCATCTAATTAATTAATATCAATTTTAATAACGTTAATGCCCGTATAAAAGCGTGGTGCAGCGGCTGCGTGGGCCTAATAGAAAACGGAAATTGAACCCCTCTCGGTACACAGTAATATAATCGTGACATTTGTCATTTGCGCTTTGAAAGCAGACGAGAGCGCGGCTGGCGAAGACGTTTTAAGGATTGCAATCGCAACTATTGACACAAGCGATATTCGCCAAATTAATTACGACGCACTCGCGAGGCCCAGACAGGCATCGAGATCGACACATCCGCTTTAAGCCGGAAGGGGGATAGGGGGTAGGAGAGAGATTCCGAGGTGCTGCCGCCAGGAGGCGTGATCAGCACCTTGGAACCTTATTAACAAGAATTCGCTTTATACGAGTTTCTGATAGTATGAACTCATTTCCAGTCTTCATCCTATAGGTGGCGCTCACGTTGAGCTTGAAAACCAGTGTCGCTTAGTGGCATTGCAGACGCTTACCACTAACCGACACTGGAATCACTTGAAAACCTTGAGCTTGTTACCAGTCGCTTGAAAACCAGTGTCGCTTAGTGGTAAGCGTCTGCAATACCACTAAGCGACTGGTAACAAGCTCAACGTGAACGCAGCCATAGGGTATATACGAAGAGTGTTCATTGAATTTTCGCAATCATTTTTTTTAAATGGCTGTAAGGATTTTAATGAAATTTGATAGAGAAATACATGTAAACATCATAATTATTCTAAAAAAACTCCATTTAGGGAGCTGCATTTTTTCCAGCGTTTTGGCAGCGAGTGCATGCCTTGCTCAAAAAAACGGTTAAGCTAAAGTTTCAAAATCAGCATTTGTGACAAACAATGGTCGTCCACTTCCGCACCTTACATAGTGGTCTGTCCATTTCTGAACTTTTCAATCCTTTCATATACCTAACGTTTGGACATTACTCGGACCTTAAACATTTCACACATTTCTATTCCTGAAATGCCTTCAAATGTTTATAAGAAAAAAAAACATATCGATGCTCAGCCACTATCTCTTCGGAATCTATTTTTGATTTCGAATTTTAGGCTCGTGCAATTTTTGAAACATGATGGAAGAATTTTTTCAACCAATTTCATCAAAATCCATAACAACAGTTGTATTTTTTTTTTAATGATTTCGGAAACTTAATGAACACTCCTCGAACGTCGAATAATGTTACTTTCTTCGTTTAAGACGAGTAACGAATTCGGATATTACAATTTTTTGATTAATATGAATGAATTTTCGAGTTATCGAGCATTCGCTAGAATGCTAGGTATGTTAGAATTGGAAATTCCCCGATAAATGTTTCAGCACATTCCCATTCATGTTCGTGTGGTAGAATTTCATCCAAACTTCGAAAAAACTAATTCTTATTGTTCGAGTCATGTTTTGTCTGACTTCTGATACTGTAATACGAACTGCGGTTTAAACTCAAGTTTTAACGTCCCTTGAGATTCGTCTTAACGAGGTTTGCCTAACAATTTTTGAATACAAAATACTTTTATAAGTCACCTGTATGTACAATCGCCATACTTCCGACTTTTAAGTTACAATTTTAAAGGTAAACATTGAAGGTACATTTGAAACTTAAATTTCTAACTCAAACTGCATGATGTCAATATTTCTGTTTTTAACTTGCAAGTACCCTCCGAAGTAAATAATACAAATCTTAGTTTCATCAATAGTCAGGTGTAACTTATATCGCATTCTGTTGGTCAATCTGGTGTGCACCGGTGTAGGATACAATGTGAGGCATAAGTCTGTTAAATCAGCACTATACATTGTAGCAGGCAGCAGGTACAAGAAGACTTTACACTTATGCCTCACCTCGTAGCCTACACCGGTGTACACCAGATTAAACATCCGAATGCGCCATTAATGAAACTTCAAGGCCCCTTAAAAGCTAACTTCAACTGCTAATTATCCATAATCGACTATTAATCGGTGTCACATTCTTCGAATTGATGAAATACTAAGCCAAGCACTCCAATTACTCCACACTTTAAAGAGTTAGGGAATCCTCCTACACGGGGAATGAGCAGCCAATATGGCGCCAGTTTCAAGATTTTTGAGAGGGTTCGGTCAGTCGCGAATGATTAGCAAACCGAAAGCTAGAGTGAAAATTAGAGGTCTAGCGACCATCGAAGATCAGGAGTGATGAATGGTCCGAGTCTATACGCGCCATGCGGTTGTGGTCAACCGCTGTCCGTCAATGCGGCGTAAACGTGCAAATGGCTGCATGATGATGTCAAAATGCTGACCGTTTATTTATTCTGACGGATTACGTCCTTACGAATGTTAAACGGATCAACGGCTCAGGGGTCCCCCCTATATAGTGGGGGGAAAGGATGGGAGATAATAGTTACAGATTTACATTTCAAGAAGCTGCCTATGATGCTGCCACCTGGAAGGCATCACTCCCCTACATAGAAGTGTTCGTAGATGACAGCAATTTCGTGCGCTCCACAAATTGGTGAAATGGACTTTAAGGTGTCCATAAGAGATGTTCGGACCAAAAGAGCAGTCTTTCTTTTCTTACTTTATATTTAAACTAGCGGCAAAACCCGGCCTTGCTCGGGTAAAAATTGTGTTATGATTTTATAACCCCTTTAATGCGATCAAGAGTTATATTCAGCTGTCCTTTGGCTCCAAAAGATGGCGCTATATGACCTGGATACATCCCGGATGGGGGACGGGAGACCTGTTTGTCGGTTTTATGGTCCGGGGCAAATTAGGGAAGATTCATGGCCTTGTTATTCCCCACGGAGTTCGCGCTCCTGGGGGGGTGTCACGAACGGCCAATCGTACGGATTTGCCAAGCTCACGCAAGCAAGCAAACGCAACAGGATTGGCTAGCCTCAAAAACAAAATGGCGTCGTTTTCTATTTTATATATATATATAGATACGGCAAATGAAACCTGTCTAGAATAAGTCTATACGCTCATCTTTTTCCTTATATGCATGAACCTAACTTAAAAACAAAACAGTGAAAACATGTCTGACATTTCAACGAAAACTGTGCAACGTTTGCTTCGTTCACATAATCTGCACATGAGCCCGTTTCCACATCAAAGGAAACAGAGGAACTATTTGTTGCCAATTTCTGTCACTTGATTATATAAATTTTACATGCACTTTTTTACTTTAATTGTTTGCGTACATTGTTTACATAAGTTTGTTTCCAGAAACAACTAGCAACCAATTGGCCACAGAATGTTCCTCTGTTTGATTCATCTACGTCCACACTGGTGGAAACAGGAACTTTCTGTTGTTAATTGGTTGCCAGATGATTCTGGAAACAAAATTATGTAAACAATGCAGGTAACAATTTATTAAACAATTTAACGAAGAAAATTAGGTACAGCTGTAAAAGAAATTGAACTAAACAACTTGCAACAATTAGCATCAAAAAGTTCCGCTGTGTTTCCACCAGTGTGGACGTAGCCTTAAGATTACAGATAGAAGCTTGGCAGTCGAAGTCATGTTTGCAAAAAGGAAGCATTAAGTGAACTTTTTAAACCAATTAGCGCGTCGATCTTGCACACGTGACTGCATGAATGAGAATCACGATTCGCTTCTGTTTGAGTACTAGTACCCCTATTATGCGTCACTCAAACGCATGTCCAATCGTCCATGACACGTTCATTATGCTCTTCATTTACTAAATAAGCCGCATGTACCGTAAATATAAAGTACAGCAAACCTGGAAAAGTGACCACCTTTGAATGGTGACCACCTGTTTATGTTGACCACTTTTTAGTGTATTGCTTTTTCTAGTGTACATTTCCTTTAAACAAATTCTCTGTATAGTGACCAGTGACCGCCTTTCTATTGTGTATAGTGACCAGTGTGTGTTGTCTTTTTTGCAATTTTTACATTGCCAATGTAGGCTACCTTAAAAAGTGACAGATAACTCAAGAGTCACGTTACATCTTGTTTCAACTCTTGGACATGATGATTCTGTACTTTTTTGGTTTTGTGGTTTTTTACTACATATATTACAGTCTACATGTGTAAGTGCAGTGTAGGCCTACATGTTCATTATTTTAATTTAATTCAGGCTTTCTTTGTATTAGTGACACCTAGCTGTGTACAGTGACCAACATAGAATTTTTTTGGTGGTCACTCTTAACAGGTTTTACTGTACCTGTATATTACACGTCCCTTTTAAAGTGTCTTTATACTAGTTGCTTTATTTTGGATCTTAACGCAGATTGTACTGAAATTGAAATAAATTTTCCTTTTTAATCGCAATATAAATGTAGTTTTCGAGTATTTCATGTAAATTTAGTAAACTACGTAGTTGCGTATGTTGTGCATGGCATTATGGAGCTGTTCTGTACAATCTTCTCATTCAGTTACTTCCCAGCTGAAAAATCCCATAAATAATTATCAAAGACATTTGGAAATCACGAGCTAAAATGTGTTTAAAAACGTGTAGTCGTCCGTTAATCTCGATGCCCGAGTAAATATTTTGAAAATGTTTAGACTAGAGTGTTAGGCCTAGATAGAAATAGTATTGATGGTGCTCGCGGTTATTGGACGATATATGAATCGAAATGAGTATGACGCGAAAGGCTGTCGGCCTATCGCAGCGTAGATTTCTTGTTTATTTACATTTTGGTAATATTGCATCGGATGTTAGATAAGGAAGATTTCTCGTCAACGGTTCGTGGTTTCACGCTGTTTCGGAGGCTCAACGACGCATTGTTTCGCATCTACTTCCTCGATGTGTTTATCCAAAAGCAATATTTGCAGCGCGGATGTTTGCCAATATGGCGTCCAACCACCTTGGATAAATATTTTGGCTACGGCGCTTCGTCGAGCGGCGTGCATGAGCGCTCTAAACCCGTAGCTAGGTAACATCGCCGGTGGAAATGTGTCAAAAATTCCCCTGCCCCTGTTTATATATCGGCCTAAATTGCCTCTCTTCTGCGATCCGAACAGTGTTTTAAATAGTTTTCTACGCGCTACTCCTCGCCTTTTTATCAAAATATCTCCGGTTTTATGTCCTTGCGCCAAACCCATAAAAATCGCTTTTCTCAATAAGTCAATATCACATCGCGCCATCTTTTTCTCTCTGTTTTCACTCCGGAAATTGAAAGTGAGCGGCGTGAAGTCGACGACGTAAATATCAACAAATGACTATGTCGATGATACCCGGCTCTCCGTTTTAAAATTTGGCCCAGTTTTGAGTGAAAATCCTTAAACTGCTTGGGCCTCGAGTCAGAAATAGCTTAAAAACAGGACTCGATTTCATCTCTTTGCTTTTTTGCACTGTATAACCCGAAGCGATGTCTTCGATTAACAATATTTTGACTTAAAAAACAGCGATACTATTCATGCATTAAACACGTACTTCCTCCCTTTGATGTCTGGAAAACAGATGCATTCTGTTGTTTTTATTTTACGTGAATTTGATAATATTTGTCTAAGTTGCAACTGCACGATAATGGATCGATAAAAATTACTTTTATGAATATAAATATCTTTACATTCCCTCGGCGAAATATTTCATCATATTCTTATTTTATTCAAAAAAAAGAGTCGAATAAAAGACGTCGAGGTAGTCCGACGGCAGTTTTACAAATGGCAGTTTTGGCAGTCGCGAATTCACGTGTTTAAAAACAGCGATAACCTCGAGTGAAATTTTTAAACAAAATGAACAAGTTGGTTTTGTACACGTGATTTCACGGCTACCAAACGTATCATTCGTATCATCTGAGTACTCCTGTTATAAGTTAAAACAAGATGCGTTAATTTAATCGTTTGTCCGAATGCAGCACATCTTCGACTGGTTGAGGAGGAAGTTGATTTTTATGGTTTTGTGGTTTTTATTCGGTCGAATGTATCCCAAATTGGGAATTAAAACTACTGAAATCCATGCGAATGATTTTTCAACCAATCATTCGCATTTTCTGCTTAAAATTAGAAAAAAATAGGACCTGTTTTTCTCAAATCTATCGATATTTTAAGTAAAATTTCTTCTTATACCGATATCGATTTTACGAGAAATAAAAATTGATCTAAATATCCCTCTAGAGAATATTGGTCCACCGAGTACTAGAAATGAGTATTATTATTGGTTCCGATGGAAAGTACGAAATGATGGGCAAGTTATAAATAAAGGCAGTCGTCTCATTATTCTTAAACGTTATCGTCGCAGAAAATCGCTATTTTCTGCTGGACCCACATCCGATTCCTCTTCCGCTAAATTCACTCGCTGAAAGTTCTTTCTTTGGATCGTAAAACTAATTTCTACTTAAAAACTCGAATTGCCGGACATCTTGTTGGAATATTACGCACTATTTAATACTATTTTCCTTGAAACATCGATTTGTGAAATGCTGTAAGAGATATAATATCCGTAAATAGAACATTTATAAAAACATTTTGTGTAGCAAAACACGTTTGTTCACACGGACGTGTTTTTTTCAAAGATTTTTTCCCCGACGAATTACTGTATGTTGCAAAGATTAAATCTTTCGGAAATTTTTAATTATTAACGTTTACAGTTTTCGGTATAATTTTAAATGGTTTATTTAGTAGAATAATAAGTTGTCGATGGTTATCTGATGTTAATCGAATAAATGAATTTCAATGCTCCACGCTAATAATACACTCTAAGAATTAAAGGTACTTCAGAACAATGAAATTTTTTTTGGTGTTATGGAATACCTCATCCAGAATACCAAAAAAGATTTTGTTGCTGTTATTTTTTCAAACATTTGCAGTTTCCAGTAACGTCACCATAGTTTCCTCGGTCTGTACCTACGAGCGTATACTGCAACATATATTGTAATCACATGCCGTATATAGTTTTTTTTTTCCAAATTTTTTCTTGAAACTTACCGGGATTCGATCCTGCATCCTACCATTCCTGATTCCTTGTTACCACTCTGCTAGCTCGACTCGCTTCAGCTATAGAGCCTCACTACTTGTCGCTTTTCCTAGGTTTCCCATAAAGGGTATCTATGAGCATCTTTTCAACGTTTTTTCGAACAATACACCTTTTTAGGAGTTTAGAAATACCATTAGGTGATTGCAAATACAAAAATAAGAAAAAATACCTAAAAATACTTCAAAAAGGGCCAGCATATACCTTTTGGGGTTTGCAAAATACCTAATTCCACTAGCATTTGTTAGTGTATATTTTCAACATTAATTCCACTTTTAATCAGTCTATACTATTGTGTTCAATTTGCAACCATACTGTATGGAAGGGGAAAAGGTTTATCTTTGAATATCCCCGGCGTTTTTTCAAATAATGCATGTATACTCGCGTCGCGTTGCGTCGTAGGCCGTAAGTCGGTACGTTTTATTGAAATATACCCCTTCTGAAAACGGTGAAATAGTGCGAGCATTTAAAGCGAAATGACTGTACTTTATTGCTCGGATCATTTGTGCTTTTTAATGCGCATCCACCGATGTAACGTCTAATTGTAGGCATACGGAGGTAGGCCTAGGGGTGCCTCACTCCATCTATTCTTGCAAATCTAGGAAGCGAGTCTCCGAACGAACCCCCTAAAAAAATACGACTTAATTTGTCTACTGGGCTATGAAAAGCAATCACATTAGAAGCGCATCGGGATAATCCTATTTCAGGCAACGTGGAAGATGGAGGAACCGGAATTGTCATAGATGGCACGTTAGAAAATGAGATGGATTACGAAGAAATGCCCCGGGATGGGACAATTTCAATGAAGAGACAGACAACTCGTGGTCTACTCCAAATATAAAGGGACTGGGATAAAGCATTTATTCCATTTCATCGCACATTCAACGATTGCTGCGTGTGGGCTAAAACGCATTACTTCAGGATCCTCCGCTCGACGAGTGGTCCTATAGCTCCCCCTCCCTCCCTCCTTATTATATCGCTAATGCAGTAAATTGGCTTCCAATGTTCGGGCATTAAAGCTACAGGGATTAAAATTCCTGTCGCCCCGCTCCATAAAAGTTGATAGCGGCAGGGAGAGAAACACTTTTGAGAATTAAAATTGCGATGACTCGGACCTAACGGTCCTGGAGTGAAGGAGCCAACCATATTTCTTCGGCTTTTAAGATTTGCTTGTCGGAAATAGCGAAATTTGGGGGGAGCTTTGATAGCGACCACTATTTGGCTATTACACGGGGACTTTTGACACACTCTGTAAGGGTGGTTGGAAATTCAGCTAAAATGCGCGAGTGCTTTTTTGCACGCCCTGTTTCCCGAGGGAGATATTTGGAAAGCCAGCATTAATGCATTTTAAGTCAGTTTTTGAAGAATAATTACCCGCGTCTAAAATTCCTTGGAGAATGTTAATATTCGTCCGAACTTTCTTCGCATACTGTATTGTATTTGTTACTGGACGGAAGGAATCTGTATTACAATTGTATGAGTGAGCTATATCAAAGTTTTCTTATAAAGTCGGGTACACATTAGCCACCAAACCAAAACTAAAAACCACAAACCCCAAACTTTCAACGTTAACTAGTTTCTGTAAAAAAATTAATACAAACTAGTTTTGCAAAACCTGAGTGTACACACTGCAACAAACCATATTGACAAAACTCGGCAGACAACAGAGGATACATTTATAGACTTCAAAACACGATAGATACGATATGTTGTCGTCTGCAGTATCATTGATATCGTTCAGACGAAGCGTTGATAGCAACTTCCTGCCCCCCCTCCTTACCCCCTCGTTATTGGAAAACTTTGCAAATATGTCAAAAATCGTTATAGATAAAGCACTAGTTAAGATTAGAAAGTTGTAAGGCATAGCCTAATTAGTCTATATAAATGTTGTTTCGTGCGAGTATTTTTCCGGTTTATACATGTATGAGCATGCATATGATACAGTTTATTTTTTGTACCACTTGCTAGCCTTGCATCCTGTATTTGTGAGACTGATGTTTTTTTTTATCATCTGGATTCTGTATCCGAAGAAATGCGAAGAAAAACGCATGCGGTCTTCTTGGCTTTTTAATATCTCCGATCTTCTAGTAATTAAAACTATACGCCATCTCTATCTCCGGTATTATTTCTCGTATAGTAACTACTTATGCATTATTATTTGTGCCCATCTCGAGGAGGTTCGTCTGCGCGCAATATCCTCATTTTTTTATCGGTACGATTCACCGAGCTATACATCGTTTTCATCATATAATTAGACTTTAAATTTGATCAGACGATTGCACGAAACATCCCACAATGAGGTTTTTGTCAGTGTGCTCGTATGAGACTAATTTGAATGAAATTACCAATCGATTTGTAATAGCAGACTAGGGTGCCGCTCGGGCTTCTGTCTCGAAGCCTAAATACGGATGCTCACTTAGGAAAGTACATTTTTTTGTAAGGGTTTTTCTGGAAATAATTTACGAAATGGTCTTTCGGGGTAAAGGCTACCTGAATTGCTGATGCACCGGAAAAGGTGACGATCCCGCATTTAAATGTAGTGGAATTATTGATTTTCGGACGTTGGATTTTTTCCTTGGATGGTTTGTTTAAACATTAAACGGTAAAACGTATATATCATCTGCTGTTTTTCTTTACAGGTCAATCCCCTTTATAAATTGTCGCAACTTATACAAACTGTAAATTACCAACGTCATGAACGTTGTTTTCGTTTTATAGCAAAATGGAAAAACTATCTCTGTGGTTTTTTTCCTCCCTCATTTTCTTAGTTTCAGCTACAAAATATATCCCCGTTTTAGGTACAGGTTAAGTAGGCCTACAAGTATACAGTGTATATACAGTACATGTAAGTAAGCCTACATCTAAAGTCATCTACTTTTGAGATATACGATTAAGATTTCTGCTATCAGGTGACCAATGATGTTGTTACTTCCTTTTCGTTATATTGAGCACTACCTTTTAATGCGCTTTTTAAAATTGATCCCAGGTATATTTTGTTGCTAAAGAACCAGAAAGTTAAGTACTTCAAATGTTTTTTTTACTACGAATCAATCTCCAAAAGGTGAACCAGTGTATCTCAGTTTATTATTAGTATAATAGTTTAACTTTGAAAATTCCCCCTATAGTAACGTACGGTTTTTATTTCATACTAGCTGTGAAACCCGGCTCTTCCCGGGAAAAGCTTAATAAATCAGAAACACTTACTTTGTGTTGGAAAGTAGGCCTGCCACAGTATACGGAGACCCGTAGCGGCAGATTACTTTTCTTTTTTTTCGTTTTGTACGCGTTTTGCGTCATCAGGGACAAAAGAAACAAAAATAATCTTCCGCTAAACAACTCCGTAAAACCGCGGCCCCGAAACCAGGCATGCATCCATCCACAATGCTTCTACTATACCGCTCTTCTTTCTATATCTACATTAGATTGTCTAAAGTTCGTTTAAACGAATGCCCGCGGGAATTCGTTTTAGCCAAAAATATGTAATATCTAAATTCGTGCGAGTTCTTCTTTATGAGGTTCCACTGTATAATTTTTTTTTAAATACGGTACTCGCATTATACACATTTCGGAGCACTTAACACCGTTCGTTTATCTCGGACATCGTTCGTTTAGACGTTCCTCTATAGTGAAAATCATCTCGTAAACAAGAAGTTCACTCGCTGTGCGTGACTCGCACTTCATATGCCAAGTTTTCGTAAAAGAAACGGATGCGAGTGACCACTCGCTGCTCCGGCAATATTTAATAATGCAAATGCCCTTGAAAAGTCAAAAGTTGGTAAAGGGAAAAGGCGCTTTTGTCGTAGGGATATTGATTAACATTCGCGAGACTGCAATATTGCATCCATAAACAGGCCATCCATTTCATTATTACCATGTATGCGCGTATGAGAAACGCATCCTCGGCACTATATGGACATATCTGCGAGCAGAAATGGGAAGAGAAAAGCCCATTTGTATTCATAAGATGATGCGTAGAGCCATATCCATTTTATATTGAAGATGTTTGTGACACATTGAGAACTATGAGCTGTCCGACGGATAAAACGCCTCGGATTGTTTTTTTATATATATATTCAGTATATATATACACGTACACACACGTAAATTTTAAGGGAAAAAAACCACATCTGCTTCTGGGATAAAATGACTTCGCTTCTGAACGGTGCGTTTTTCTAAAATATAGAAGCATCGTCAACGTGCGTCACTGGATCCGAAATAGGTTGTAGTTAATATACGCAATTTCTATCGTATATAGGTATATGGGGAAAAAGGCCGAATTTGAACGTGACTCGGACGTATTTGCCAGTCGAAGAAATCCCATTTCAATTTGGAAAAGAAAATGCAGTTTTTTTGACTAGCGCTTTTGTCACTGACACGAATTTATTGGATGAAATCGCTCATATATACTGGACAAACCTATTTCTTGAAAAACATAAATGCATTTCTCCTCGGTAAACTACGGGGAAAGCGTCCGCTAGCCGCTAAATAATAGTCGGTGAAGGCGAAACGAGCATCGAAATAACTTATTTTTGCCCAGTTTGGCATTTAAGGGTACGATCCCGTGCCTAGATTTTTTGAAGTCCAGCAACGATTCGTGAAATTAGGACCATGTAAGAGGAAAAAACCGAATATATAACATCGGAATAATTCATATTTTGACGTATTATTCGGGATGTCCTTAAATCAAAAGTGCGTAAAAGTTGATATTGAAGATCTTTCAAGGTCATTTCCATAGTTGGTATTTGACGAACCTATGTAGTGAATCCTGTTTGCTTTTACGAAACTATCGTAATGGTCCGGGTTTTAATTTCCTGGCATTATTGGATTGGAAGTTTTTGAATAAAACATTCCATGTTGACTTTGGCATTCTCCTAAAGCAGTCAACGTAACCGACCATTAATCAAGTTTGTTGACATGTGTATATACTCTTAAGCCTTCTTTCGTTCCTCTTTCGTTACAATCTCGTGTCATTACTTTCCGATCTATTTGAAAAGACACTACAAAATACAACGGCAAAGCTTTTAAGTCTATTTTGAGAGAACTTGAGTCTTTGTGATTTTATTTTTCGAAATCTAAAATATAATCACGTTATAGATAACTTTTAAACTATTTCTGGACCATCTTGTTGATTTTCAAGTTGTAGTTCAACACAGTCGAGATGGCAGTTGATTCTCGAACATAAGATGCCCACAATGTATTTCGCGGTTAGAAGCGCCATCTATAGATACATCCAGAACTCTGGTTTATTTGATGGGAGAACAATGAAAGTCGACGTTAAGATTTTTTGCCTACAGCCGCTAATTTTCAAATCTGAGAGGTAATTTTTGTTTCTAAAAATTGTCCGTTAGTGAATTACGTTCGCTGATATGAATATGAAATGTTGACGCCGATGTTTCAAATTGTTTATATGAATAATTGTAATAATAACAGTTGGCAAGTACAGCTGTAGCTGCCGGTGCTTTGATATCCTTTCGGTGCGTTAGAAAGTCAAAGAAATTTCTAGTACAGTGACAGATGTACGGATTCTTAATAAGAATGGTAGAAAAAATGCGTCAAAAATTTGATTTGCAAATTAGCGATGTCATCTCGTCACGCGGGAAATATACAAAGTTGGCTCGTTAGTTTTCTATTTCTCTTTGTTTTTTTGTCGCCGAAATATATTAAAATCTGTTCTCGGGGGGAAAATTATTCACGTTTCGGGTTTATTTCTTAATGCGGTAATAAAGCGAGTGAAATAAACACAAATGTCGGCGAAAGATTTTCTCAATATCAGTCATTCGCTCGCAAAACAGCTCTCGTTTCGGGCCATTTCCATGCTGAATTTACCTATTTACAACCCCGATGCGTTTCCTATGTAAAATTTACGTCTGTTTTATAAAAGATGAAATGGCGTAGAAGAGAGGAAAAAACGCGGGGAGGTCATAGAAAGGAGGGGGGGATTTACTTATCGTAAACTGAATATGGAAGCAAAAGTCTGTTTTAAGGTTTTACTGGCAAACGCGCGTGGTTAAATTTTCCAGGAATGACGAAGATGCTTTAAATGGGCGGGCCACCTGTTTTTTTTTTCCGGAAAAAAATAGCGTAAAATCCTGATGCAAAATGATAGAAATGAAGAAAAACAACTAAAGACATATTATCGTAATGGGATGATTCTTCGCGAGAAAATTCCATTAACGCTATCGGGGAGTGGATTCAGTTTGCGCCTACGCTAGCTAAGCTCGGTTAAGTAGCGTTTTCATATTCGACCGGCATCCTCGATTCGGTCCCGATTTTCACAAATTTGCATTTATTTCAGTCCGGCAACACGTTCGCGAGCACGCCAAGGTTTGAAATTGGGGTTGCGCTAACGAGTTTCTCGTAGTGTTTGGCAGCCACACCCTGGCCATTTCGCAAATTAATGACGGTGTTTTTGCTCGTTTTTTTCGTGCGGCTTTTTAGCCTTTGAGCAAACAAACGGATGCTGCTGACCTCGTTAATAATGCAGCGGAGAGAGACGGGACGAAATCTCGGTCCTGTTAAGATTATTGTCAGGGCAAACACGACTTTGGAGCTTTATTTCGTGCCCCTGGAAAATTAATTTTGACTGCCGTTCAAGACCTCACCCTGGTGATATGCAATCACTGCTTACGCGGCGCTATGCGGGGAAGGGTTTATAAGGGGCAGCGGCGGAGTTGTGTTGAAGTCGCTTGAATGAATATACGGGGTATTAAACAAAATGCTATTAAAATACACGTACGATGGTTTCATATTGGAATATACACGTACATGTATGCAGTGGAGGTATTCTAAAGTAATGGAAAATGAAAATAGCTGTCCCTTGATAATAGGCAATCACTGATAGCAGCATGCCATGCTGGGTGGCCTGCTGTCGTTAAATTTCAAATTTTTGAATTGGTCGGAAATTGTAAAAACAAAAACAAAAAAAACATTACGAAACGTTGCTAAAGTTTCGGTTAAAGTGGCAAATATGACATTTTTTAAAATTTTCCTAAATTATATATAAAATAGTGTTTAAAATGTTTCGTATATTTATTGGAAATTTTCCAGTTATGTATATTAATATTAATGAGGAATGGTTTGTAAATTTATAAACATTAATAACAAATTCTTAAAGAATTTTATATATTATTTAGGATTAAACATCAGTGAGAACACACAGGGAGAAAACACAGAATTCTGAATAAAATATGGTTCAATCGCGGTATTGTCCATTAATCAAAAATGGTATTGCCCCATTGTCGTGATTTCTCTTTAAAGCCAGTCATACACGAGGAAAGTTATATCTGGAAACTTACCAACTTTAGGCGTGTCCGAAAAGTCACGCGCATATTTCTGAGCGTTTTTTAGTAGTTTTTCACATTCTAAAAAAACAGAACTTTTTGAACGTGCCGTATTTCCAGATATAACTTGCCTCGTGTATGACCATGCATGGTATCGCTCTATCCATGAATTTTTTAAAAAAAGTTTACTCTGGAAATTTCTCAAATTTGTTTGCTAGATTTGCATATTGATGATGTTTAATTTACAGCCTCCTCGAGGGTTCTTAACTGGGAGTAATTAGCTACGTTCGAGCGTATGCTCTCCAATTTTAGTTAGCGATTTGAAGAGGCGATGCTTGGGGATAATCAAATATTTCGAAAATGCGTTCATATACGTTGAGAGATTTTGATGCTGAAAATCCATTTAGGTTCGGCCAATCGATAGCGCTTAACCTTTTCGAGACAGCAATTTGAAATAGGTTTTCTGGGCGGAAGTTTACTCGGATCTCGTCGTTTGTTCGGGATTACACGTTGCTACGTGTAATTCGATGTCAGTTAAGAATGCATTTTTGTGGCCATTGCGAGCTTATTCCCCGCCGTGTTCATAAACTATTTAACAGTTCGTGTTCATTGATTATCTGCTGGCAATCATTGATTAACGATGACGTGGCCACGCTCGGCTTCACTCCTGGCACAAACAGTAAGTAACGCGTTTCTTGCATCAATTAATTTGCTCAAGAAGCAGACGCGGCGCTAATTAGCTTCATGCTAAAACACGTGTGTTTTTATTGGCGATTTAATTCGCGCCGATTAACTGGAGATTGACGTACGACGAGGAATCCCTTACTTTTAATACTTCCCTAGGTTCTGAAGAAAGGATTTAGGAGATAGTAACAATTGGTCGAAGTTTGATCATCTGTCTTAACTGCTATTTTAGACAAACATTTCCTGTTTTATACAAATACAGCATCATTTTAAAATATTGTCTATTATAGTCAAATAATCCAAATTTTATTTAAAATTTCTTGTTGTAGTATGCACGATAATACATGTATGACACGATAGATGAAGTTTCATCATTACTGGCCATCATTTCAAACGTAAATGATGATATTAATGTCACTCGTAGAAAGTTGTTGAGATTTTTCATGGACTTGTAAGGGATTTTCCTATTTTTCAACCGACGTTTTGTCTCTATTCTCGTCATGGATTTACCACAGATAAATTTGGTTCTGTATGTTTCGAAGAATCTCGTAAAAGCATCCGTTACAACGATGAGTTTTGGGATGCTCTTACCGTTGTTGCTCGAATCACGTTTTCATGCTTCCTTCCTTCCTTCCTTCCTGCCTTTCATCCTGTTCCGTCCTTCTCAAATTTAACGAATATCGAAGCATCCAGAAAGGTTTACCTGTTTGGTCAACCGCTGCCTCAGAGGATTGTTATTGGTTAACAATAATTGCGAATTTATTACCTTTTCCGAAAATCTTCGGCAGTTTTATGTGGCTCTCTTTAAGACTGTTCAAACGAGCATTGAATTTCACGATGAAAGTAGTGAGAAACAGGAAAGGAAAGAGCTTTTCAAACTAAAATCACTAAAGAATATTTCGTAAAGTTGTCTGTTAGCAATATTAAAAAGTGTTTTCCTAGAACGCAAACTTAAACTCACTCGTCCTCCCTATTGAACGAGCCTTTAAAGTTTAGTTACTTTAGTCACCTTAATTGACGTTAAATGCGTTTCTTTCTCTTTTAATTCGTGGAGAATTTGCCAAAAAATTATAGGAACACATGAATGGATAGTCCGAGACAAAATGCGGTATACTCTCTCGATTATTCGGAGAAGTTGGGAAATAGTTTCCCGGGTAAACTTAATTTTGCGAGACAATTTTAAAAATTGGGCATTAACGTAAATATGTAAATATTGGCGAATTTATTTGAACAAAATTGTATAATTTTTGTAAAATTTTCATTGTACAAATTTGTATAAAATTTTAAAAATCTTGTCAAGCATAATTTTTGTAAAAGTTATAAAATGTTGTCAAACATTTTGTTAAAAGTTTTCAAATTTTGTAATTGTTTTCGTAAAAGTTTTACAATCTATATACAGCATATATAAAGAAGAGCTGTATGTTCCGAGCATTGTGAATGGATGGATTGATGCATTCATGGTTCCTGGTTGTTTTTCGTTTTATACGTGATGACGCAAAACGCGTTCAAAACGAAAAAAAAGAACATTTTCCGCCACGGGGCTCCGTATGTTTTGTGGTTCGTTCATTATGCCTTCGTCATCGCTTTCATTCGATCACTTCGTTCTATCGGTAAGTACAGCCCGGACACATAGCCCGGAAAACCAGCTAGATTTTTATAAAATAAATTATAGATAGAAAAAATGTGTTTTTTGTTGTTAATAAAAATGATATTTTTCCGAGGATGTAAAGATCCAGCGCAACAATCTTTATTGCGCTGGACCTTTACATCCCCCAGGTTAATTGAGAATTTTATTTATCTTCGTTAACCCTAGATTTCACGAACCATTATTTTCAATCTCCCCTTAAGTAATGGACCGTTTGTGGAGTCACGTTGCGCTCCGAACCGAATTCCGTCATTCAGCGCTTCCTAAATAATTTTATCCGGGATTAATTTATTCGTTAAAAGTTACTTGGCCACATCCTCTGGACATCCAACAAATTTTCTCGTTGCGGATGTTTAATTATGCAAATTAATCAGCGCAAGTGCGCCGCGTTTGGAACGGAGGGAAAGGGGCCTTAAGGGCCTTAGGGATAATTAGCAATTAGACGAAAATTGATTTAATGACCTTTCCCAAAACCCGTCAGTAAATGACGGCTTCTCACGCGCCGCATTAACTTCGTAAACTTAACGGACGTTTAAAAGATGGATGGAAGCAGGAAGCGTCCCTCTCTCGGGAATATCGTCCAATCTCGCGAGATTTTCCCGTGAAATTCAATTGCGGGACGTCGATCTGCTCGGCTTTTTTTCTTTCGCCAAACCTTCGCAAACTGAATTAGACCAAGTTTATGAAAAAGTTTTCTGTTTAATAGTCGAGACAATCTCTTGAATATTAGATGATTTAACGGGATCTTTCTATCACGGTTCCGCCATCTTAATTTACCGTAGCTGATGCGCTGTAGAACACTCGGAAGTAGCGTGAGAGTAAATCTCAATGCATGCATTAGAACCTCGCTAAGACGAACTTAAATAAGAACTCGCCAATAAGGTTTCATCGTTGTTGATGACAAGTAAGCATTTAAGTCTCATTTTGATTTGTGCTCCGAATTACGAACAAAGATGACATTCCCTCGTTTTTGCGAACTCAATTTCTTCGTACGGTGGATATTATTTTCGTCGATTTCCTTTCGGGGAATTTCCCAAAATGGGTTGAATTTCGGACATTTCTAAGTTGAAAGGGGGGATGGAGGGGGAAAATAAAAAGTTGCATTCACCACCGAAGTTGGCAAGATTCACATCAAAATGATTTCGATTTTCAAACTATGCCAATAAGTAAAATGAAAATGATCGTGCTGTTAGCGATTTTTTGGGATACACGAGTGCAAATTGCATTTTCGTTTTTTAAACGCCATTTGCCTTTCGGAACGTTTTATTTTACGAACTTTTCAGGGTAAATGCAGGTTCATTAAAACGCGAGTTGGCTGTATTTTTCAGTTCATTTTTCTTCTCATCGCGCCCTTACCTACGAATCTTTTTCAGCAATATCGAAAATTCTGATAAGCTCGAATATTGGGTAAAGATGAAACTACTCATTTACCTCGCCTTCATATCTCGAGCCGTTTCCGAGAGCTAGGCGGGATCTCGATCGAAACGTATATATACGAGAAGATCAACTTAAAAATCTTCCGTTTCACAACAACTGCCGTTCTTCCGCTCCACCAAACGCGGCTTATAGTGTCGCTTATGGGTCATTTTAATGGATTTTTTTCAGCAAAAAAAAAAAAAATGAAAAAAAATGTAGGGAGCAATGGACGACACTATCAATTTTTATGCACGAGGATAATCCTCCGTAAAAAGGCACTCCGCAGAAAAGATCTCTGGAAAAAAGTAGAGTAGATTTCCGCCCGAATTGTGCATGAATCAGCGCGCATTGAACATAATGATTATACGCTGTCACGTACATTTAGTTTCCCATAAAAACACGACGAGCATATAAAAGATAAGCAACGTCGGGCGAAGCGCCGATAAAAGAAGGACGTACTAAAGTATATATACTGTACAGTTGAAAAATACGTCAAAATGCACCGACTACGACCTATTTGCCGACTCCATTTTTTTCACGCTTCAAGACGCTTAAATAGGCGTTATTAAAAAAAATGTCCGTCTACATGTATATCTGAAGATGTCCTCCGGCGCGCGTCTGAAATTGTGAATTTTCGGTGAATATTTATTATTTTTTCGACTCCATTTTGGCGAATAAACAGTTTTACTCGCATCCCTAAACCGCAAATGAGCCGTAGCTGCTGGCAATTAGGATGTTCGGGTATATATTTCAAATTTCACGCCGTTCTAAGTAGGCAGCTACCTACTCCCAATTTATGCGTTTCTCATACTCTGGATTTATGGGCCACTAAGATAAACAAATGGCGCGCTGATAAGCCTACTGCTACTGCGCCGGATTTCGATGATTGAAATGTACAGGGTGAGATAACGTTTTATCTATCTTCGGTAGAACTCCGATTATCCGAATCAATTGGACCCCATTCGGATGATCAAAAATTCGGATAGTTGGATTTTTTTTTCCGAAAAAAGGGTTCATATATTATGTATACTTCGAGAAAAAAGAGCTTATTTTCGGTACTGTATGCATTTTTAATCAATTAAATGAAAAGTCAACACTTTTACATGTTATATAGCGTTTGTACTTACAAGTGCTGTACATTAGCACGTGTACATTGTAAATGAAAGTCATTGTTTGCTGAACATCTCGGTCAACGTAAGATGTTAGACTGTCTTGATCCGTTTTCAAGCAGCCAATGCGAATCGCAGTACATGTACAATGTACGCTTCCGCCATAAAATTATTTTCTGAAAGCGATTCGGATAATTGGAGTTCTACTGTATATATATAAAGATGTATGTTTGTATGTATCTTGCGGAGTCCCGTAGATCATTTTCGTTTTTTTTTGTTTTTGTTTTGTACGTTATATGTCGCAGAACGCGTACAAAACGAGAAAAAAATCTTCCGTTACGGGGGCTCTGTATATTTTTGGTGTTTTTTGCTGATTTCTTCAGTGTGGACGCACCTTTATTCGTGCCGAAACTGTGGTGGCCCACTTTCCAACACAAGGTGTTTCCGATTTATTTTAGCTTCCCAAGGCAAAGCCGGGTTTTCAGCTAGTCAATAATATAAAGTAAAAAAAACGGAAACTTGGTCACGTGTTAAACCGATGTAATACACGCGTAACACAAAATATTGCTTTTTTTTTCGTACTTATCCGCCGCAGTTTCATTTCGTACTTCAGTCAGAACTCGGTTTAGGCGAATCTTATGGGACGTCAATATTCGTTCGTTTAAATCGTATTTCGTATTATCAGAAGTCAGACAAAACTTGACTGACTTCAACAAAAAGAACTGAAGTTTTATTGAATTATTGATAAAATCCGATCCCTCGCGTATGAATGGGAAGGTATACACTGAAACGTTTATCGATGAATTTCCCGCGATTGAGTCACCTTCGTCTAAAGTTGGTTTTAACGTACCCTTTGAAACTCGAAAATTTATTAGTTTTAGTCGGAAATATTTAATATCCAAATTCGTCTTATACGAAGAAATTAACATTATTCATTCGCATCCTAGGGCTGGGACTGGCAGTAACTTCATACCATCAGAAATTCGTATTAAAGGAAAGTCGGCGATCAAAATGAATCGTTCTTTTTGAAATGAAAAAAAAAAAAGAACGATCAAAATGGGAATCAGAATGTAGGTTTTTTGTGGAAAAAAAAAGAAATGTTTGGGTTTTTGAAAGTCGTTCCAATTGCAGGGATTTGATTTACGAGCAAGTTAATCGGCGTCGACCGTGGGTTTTGTAAAACGATCGTTAAGTACCTCGGGCGTCTGCTCGGCCCGATCTCAATGGCCGCCGTTTTCTCAACTCGCCAATTTGTTTCACAGGTGGCACGTCGTTGGTCGTATATTTACATTTGCCAGAATTGCTTTTAGTCGGCGACGATCTTCAAACTAGCTCTATTTTGCTTTATTTCCGAGATTTTTCTTCATCGTCGAAAGCCCCCGGGGCAGTCGCTCGGATCAGCTTAAAACTCAGTCGCACTTTAATAGCTAATGGGAAATGTGTGTAAGGCTAAATGACCGATTCAAAGGGACCAACATGACCGACCAATTCCGCAGCGATCTGAGCGCCATCTAACGACGTTGGACGTCCGTGGAAAACGCCTTTCCTTTCATTTCTCGATTCGTTGGATGTCCAAATAAAGTTTGAACTCCACGAAACTACGCGCGTATACCTTCTGCGGCCTAATATTTCCTCCAAATATGCGATGATTCATTTCCGATGGTGACGTCAATCGCGAACATTCTGATGATGACGTCATTCTTTAGCATTCTGGTAATAACGTAACTATAGCAAATGATGGGCAACTAATGTAGATCCATGTTGAAAAAATTGCAGGATAGCACAGCTAAGCTATGATGTCTTTTTTATACCGTATAATGCACTGTAGGCCTACATGTAACGTTAGTTTACTTAGATAGGCTACATCATTGATTTAAAACGACCATTGTACGAAAGTTCAGTAAACCGCAATATTTTTCGTTTGCGTGATCAACAATCACACACGTTTTTGAAAGTGAAATGGAACCCTGGGACAATCAGGAAACAGGTTAATTGGATCCCAAATAATCGAGTGTCTACGCTATTTAAGTTTAAATAAAGCTTATAGTAAATAGGAGATAGTGAAATTTTATCGGTTGGAGAGGATACGTCGTACATTACATGTAGGAGCAATCCTATATAGTCTTCTCGAATTTAAATTAAAGAATAATCATACTAGTTGAGCGCTTCTTTAAAAAAAAAGAAAACTAAGTTAATACTTGCATTTCGATTTAGTTCTATATCATTTTGTGGCTTTCAAAGCCGTTCATAATCCATCGATCGATATACTTTTTTTTTCTTTTTCTAAATTTCCGAAAATATTGCAATGCACACAGTGCTGAATTTCAATATATTCTCGAATATTTTTTCCCTCGAAAAATATACCGCTATGATTTCCGGTTTATTTAATATTTGTTAGGGGTGACGAGGGTGCTCGACTGCTGCTCTTCCGCTTCAGCTCGACTTCACTTTCGTTCGGCCCCCCGCTTGACCTCCGCGAGATTTTCGTATAAATGAATGACACGCTTAATATAGCCGAGAAGAAAAAACCGAAAGAAGGGGGAAAAATCGATCGGTGTGACCCCTCGTGGCGAGGCGGTAAGCCGCTGACCCCTGGCGTTGCGCGGACACGACCAGGATGACCGCCCTGCTTCTATTTATATATATCTAAAGGCCGTAGGATTACCGACCAGGGAACAACAATTTTAAAAGATCGATTGATTTTTTTTTGTCAATTTAAATTGCTTTTTATGCCGACCGCTGGTCAGCGTGGCCGAAGAAGGATAAAAGCCTCGACCTGGGCTAGCTCTTAGGCCTCTTTTGTGCGTACGGTGCTGGGTTTTTTATTTATTTTTTCTCATCTTCAACGTGCGCATTAATCAATGTTCTCCACTCCCGTTCCCATTCGCATTATGAAATAAGGAGCTTTGTTACCTCGCAGATTGTTCGTTTAATCGAGCGTTTGCGAAAGCAGAGTTTCTTACGTTGTACCAAACATCATTAATTTTTCCCTACGTCCTAATAGGCCGCACCGAAACGAAAAAGACATTGCATTAGGCGCAGTTTGATTATTCGCGGAGAAGCGCGTAAATCGAGGTTCGGCTAATCGAGAAAAATACCATGTTTTATTTACAAATATTGTTCGAAAAATACACTTACACGTTTATGTTTAGCGCATCTGGACATCTACATTTATAAAAAAAGAGATGTATGTTTGTATGTGGGTGGCTTAGTGGGCGAAAAGTGTTTCCATGAAGCGCCTTTGCTGAAGGGGCGTGGGAGCGCTTTCGGCATGGGGGCGCTGCGGTCATGATTCGTTCATTAGGCCTACTTCGTCGCTAGTTTATGTATACAGTATACGGTAAACGTGCTAAACTTGTGTTCAAAAACTACATTTAATAGCATTTGATTTACAAAAGATTTTCACAATTTTATGTCAAATGTTTTGAACCATATTTGTACATTTTATTCGAATTGTTCAGAGTAACAATTTCACAGGCAACTTCTATTATCATATTCGATAATTGTCTTAAATTTCTGTGATTACGAAAAAAAAAACTTTTACAAGAATTTCGACACAGGTGAATGTAAATCTATACACGAACTTTGTTGTAACGTGGATCGGGAAAACTTCTTTAGAATTCTATGCATAACGTTTAGCTAACCTTCCGCGATTACAGTATACGTGTTCATGCGATTTAAGAGATCGTGTTTAATGTAATGTTTTGTCTCCAATTTGAAAGCTTTAACCGAAATGCACGAAGTTAACGCGTGGCTTTGGAAAACTTGTCCAGAATTTAATAATACGAAGTTTCACAATAAATCGTAAGTTTTCAATCATCGGACTTTCTGGCCGTCAGAGCTAGTTATCGACGTCCCGTGTGGTTCTCCCATGCTGGTCAGGTAATACTCTTTAAGTCTAAGAAAAGTCATTATAGTTTCCGATACAGTCGTAGTTGTTTTAAAACGACGAAATTGGTGGCATCGAAGAGTACTTAATTAAGTTTATTTGAAACTGTCCCCAGTCGCCCTGTTGCACTTTTTTTTTCTATCAAAACATCGGACGTTTCGTCCGTTTCGCCGAGCAATTTTCTCATCGACGTTGTTGGAAAACAGTTTGTTTTTCCTCACTGACGAAATGGTGTTTTCTTCTATTAGACCGAAGAATTTAATGAAAACGAAATGTTTGCTGCACCGTGCGTCGATCCTCCTCCTCTTCCTCCTTCTCCTTTTCCTCCTTCTCCTCCTCTTAGCTAATCAAAATTACGGACGGAGACGAAACCATTAGAGGCTATTTTTAGAGGTGATTTTCGAATGGGATTCAATTCGTCCGAATTGATGAAACCCGTGTCAGAAATGCAACTGCGAAGGCAAATTGAGCCCCAGATCTAAATGTGCTGTTACAAAAGGCTTCCTTAGGTCGTGGAAGAATCTTTCCGAGGCAGATTAAGTTCTTACGAATGTCTGGGACTAAATCGCGTCTCTCCATCCTCGAGGGGTTTGTGCCATATCATAAGGAAAAATCAGCTAGACTTTAAAATATATGTACTTGAAAAAAAACTTTGAAATTCAAAATGCCACCAAATGTGCGTTTAAAGCTTGGTGGATTTTTACCGTGATAATCTATGTAAAATATATATTGCACTTAACTATTTTAACCAAGTATTTTCATCGAGTTTGGGAACACGTACGTGTAGCCTTCTACGTGTATGTTGTGGGATTGGTAAATGATACTTAACCTACTTTAGGTTTATGGGAAAATGATGTATTTTTTGTTAAATAAATGCATTGTTTTTAATATAATATGTAATTTCTGCCATGAATTAGTTCCTGATGATGGCTAATTAATGAACACCGAAACGTCGAACAAAATTAAGCCAAGTATCGCTGATTTTTTTCTTCTGACTAAATCAACCGAGATAAATAAGTAAGATTAATTAAAGCTCGAAGAATGCAACATGGTGACGAAACGTCGTTTTTTTAGATAAACGTTTTTGGTCGTGTTGTCGTTTGCTTATTGATTTATTCCGACCACTTGAAGATACATGATGTTTATAAATCAACCAAAGTGACAAAATGGGGATTAATATAGCATTAATTAGTAATTAAAGGGTGTACGAGAAGTAACACTTTTGGAATTTTGAAAAAAAGAGTTAATGAATACTTGATGTAAACGAATTTAACTTTTTATGGAAAATCGTCGTTGACGATGACACACCCTGCACACTTAATCGGTGAACGGGAAATTTCCAATAAGCATTTGCAACGAGGTTTATTTATGGCAAAGTTCGTAAATTTGCGTATCGTGCGTACGCCCGTAACCCGCCATATCCAAAGCCGTCATGTTTTTTTATGTGATGTGGATGAATATATGGACAGGCATTTGAACGCCACTCTCATTTCGGGGTTTATACGAGAATGCCAAACACGAAGCGCGTGCTTCTCAATTATTTTGAGTTCATGTTAAATAATTAATGAATTCGACCGAATTAATGTTTCATGCGGCCGAGTAATTACTCGTTGCCTTTCAAAATGCATATTACGTTTACAGGGTGAATGCGAAATTCGCTACACTTATTTCTTTACTCCCCTCATTCGCAGTGACGCTGCAATGATTTTAGATCGTCAGCATATTTTACGCTAATTTTTCTCCGAAATAAGGAAAGCTCCCCAAGTTTAATACGTTAAAATAGGTGTTTGCCTTTCGTCGAAATACTCCAGAAATGATCAGCATGCAGATAAAACCATTTGGCGAGAAGACCGAACATATAGCGTTTCCGTAAGTAACTAGTATATTGGAACCCCATAAGAAAAACTTGTAAAAATTTCTGCATGATAGTACGAACATACTTCTAGTTCCCGTCCTATAAAAATGGACGAATAATGTTAATTTCTTCGTTTAAGACGAATTCCGAATTCGGATATTACAAATTTTACGCTAAAACGAAATGAATTCTCGAGTTCCCGAGCATCCGCGCTTGGTGTTACGTTAAAACGAACTTTCGCAATATAAAAAGGTATCCGTTAAAAAACTGATAATTCCCCGATAAATGTTGCAGAACCTTCCCATTCATATGATTGATGTAGCATTTCATCCAAATTTTGATGACAAATTCTTATTCTTCAAATCACGTTTTGTCTGACTTCTGATAATTGGAACTACGGTTAAAACGAAGAAATTGTGACGTCCCTCGAGATTCGATCGTCTTAACGAGGTGCTGTTGAAAATGTAATGGAGGGAATTTCTTGAATGTTGGGAAACTTGACAATCTAGCAGATAACAATACTTTTATGGCATTTTTCTTAGCACTATTTGGATTAAAATAACGAAAGAAATCTCAGGGAAAACAAACGAATGTTCCGCAAATGTTAGATTTTCAGAGCATCTTTTGTATTTTTTTTTAAATTATGCATTATCGATACTTAAAATATCTTCAAAAGTAGAACAAGATTGGTCATAAGGGACATAGTACTTCTTGAGGTGGGTTTTCATACCGCATATGGCATCCATCGGTGGCGAGTAGCCTACGCCGTAACAAGGTAGAAATGGCAAATGGTATAGGAAACAAATATTGCAGGTTGTTGAAAGTGGCTCACTGACCAATACCTCAGTGTATGCCTTCTCGGAGTGGATATTCCAGCCATGGATGCAATTAATAAAAGTAGCCCCATTACGAAGAGGTTTCGTCGTCCTTGTAGCGCGAAACAAGATTCTTTCGCGTGGCTAAGATTCATCTACGTAAGTCTTAATTAAAGATTCTTTTCTTCGCCATAAACGTTCGTCACCTATAATTGTCCCGTTTGGTGTTTGCCCGAGCACGACGACGCTTTTTCGGCCCGTCACGTCTTCATGCCCCCTTCATCTTAAGCTCATTTTCCTACATTGGCCATCATTAGTCCGCGAATGGAAAATAAATTTTGCTGCTGTTTCCACCGAGAATAAGATGAAACGAGACTTTCTTCTTTTTCTCCTTCCCTTTACAATATAGATGACATTTTTTTGATTGTCTCCATTTTTTTTTCTTAGACGGTGAGGAACAATTTAGATTAGGACGAGCTGGATATTATTAATATGGAAAATCGGCAGGCCCAAACATTGAACCGAAACAAGCGCAATTGCCGTTTGGTGAAACGCATTTTTCTTCAACTTTTCTTCACAAAATGGACGACTGATGATCCCGTTTAAGAAATATTTCGGCCCTGCTAAAATTTAGGGATACGCGTTATTGAAGCGCAGTCCTATTTAAGACGAAACTCGAGAGATGTCAAAATGTTTGTTTAAACCTTGGAGTTTGTATCGGAAATCGGACAAAACGTGACTTCAACTATAAAAACTTAAGTTTCATCGAAGATTGGATGAAATCCTGCTCCACATATACTGTATACCTGTAGATGTTGCGAATTTTCTCGGGGAATTCCCCATTATAATTTACTTTTTTTTCATATTGTCTGAAGTTTGTTTTAACGTAACGTAATGATAGCACAACTCTGGTTCGCTCCCTGTTGGAATATTGCGCTCCTGTTTGGAATCCCTATCGGATAACTAAGATACAGATATTGAAATGGTCCAACGAAAAGCAGCTATATATATAATTTGTGAAGGGCAACTACCTGCATTCTGAGAGTGTGAAAAATGCTTCACTCTTTAAATTGGGAATCACTGAGGTATAGGCGGGAAAATCGTTGCATGGGTCTATATAAACGTTTTAATCTACCAAGTAACTCCCAGCTTGTCTCCCATATTCTCACCCCTAATAAACATGGTAGAAGTAAAATTTTTACAAAAACCGAAGGCAACGACCAGACAGCAATTTAGCTCAGCAACGTTTCGGGACCATGTCCCTTTA
>JAQGBX010000643.1:0-32473 GCA_034698745.1 Megaphyllum sjaelandicum | reverse complement strand
GATAGCCGACCCAGGAATCGAACCTGAGTCTACCGAATGCAAGACGAGGATGCCAACCTCTAAGCCACCTTGCTCGGGAGCCACCTTGCTCGGGTCCAGCCTTATTATTTACCCTAGACAACCTCTGACGTACAGCATTCGCAGAATACGCCTGTTTACCGTGCACTGACCAAAAGAATGAGCCTCGCGTACGTACGAAAAAAGCCCGTTCAATGGATCCATCAGATTAAATTTGATTTGGAAAACAAGAAATGAATATAGCCAGGAAGTGGATTGAATACGGGGCTGCTTCCATGGCGGGGGCATCACAATGAGCGAAAAAGAACATTATGGATCTAAGCACTACCTCGCATGCGAAAAGCTCATGCAAAAAGCCAGCGCAAAAAATAAAACAAAAGAAACGCACTTATTGCTTCCGGTTAGATGTACAATCAAACCTGAGTTACTGCGTACAAAGAGGAGGACGCTGGACGCCTCCCAATGTTGGGCATTTTTTATTGGAACACGCCTACTTGCAGTTTTTATCAACAGACGATGACGCACTGAACCAGGAGCAGGTACGATAACAATTTGCAAATTTAAAATTTATAAGAGTGAGTACGGTGGAACCTCATTAAGAACAACTCGCTATATACGAATTTATGACAGTACGAACACATTTGTTGTTCCCATTCTACAATGTAGTTCCCGCACCCTATAGGTCATGAATGAATAATGTTAATTTCTACGTTTAAGACGAATTCCGAATTGGGATATTACAGATTTTCATAAAAAAAACGAATGCACTTTCGATTTCCCAAGCATTCGCGTTATGATACGTTAAATTGTGAAACTCATAGATAAAAGTTGCAGTGGCTCAATGCATTGGGTTGGGCTCACCCAAACTTTGATGAAACTTTGACTCGTATATTGTCGAAGTCATATTTTGTATAACTTTTGATAATACGGTATAAACAAACGAAATATAATATGGTATAAACAAACGAAATATAATATGGTATAAACAAACGAAATATAATATGGTATAAACGAACAAATCTTGACTTCCCTTGAGTTTCGTCCCAACGACGAGCTACTGCAGTTTTAATTTTTCAACGTATGAATCTTCTATTCTTTCACTTCATAATACTGCACATTAATGTATGAATAGCCTCTACTTCTAGCTCGAATATGCTAATAGTCCTCTGGCCAGTATTTTTTCGAAAATGTTCTTCGATCAAATAACCATCGTGATGTTTTCGCATTTTTGAGAGCCACGCGTTATCATTTCATTGCCCAACAAACAGAGACTTTGCTCGTGTAGGCCTCGATTAAAACTACAATCGATACTTGCCATTTTGTCTTGGCATTCATTGTTTCTCGTGTCTCACTAATTCAACGTGCATTTTGCCATCACCAAAAAGAAGAGAAAAAAAAGCAACACATCGCGTGAGCAAAAACACAAAGACAGTCAATTCCCACGCATTTTGGCAGCGTTATTATTGCCGCGCACGAGAAATTAGTCGAACGATAATTGAATTTGAAGTAATGGCGTTCAAATAAAAAAAACCGGTAAATAAATCTAATCTACTTTTTTTTTGTTAAAATCATTGAGCGACAACGTGTCACGCGCATACATTTTAATTTACCTTTCTTCTTTTTTTCACAACTAGTACTTTTAAGCGTTCAACCAGACCCCAAGTACATAAGGCGCTGTAGCAAATAGCGAAAATAATTATTTTTGAGGCGTTTTTTTTTCCCGATATAAATGTATGATTAAAATTGTGTAGGCATGCGAGAGCGAGCTCTTTGTGAAAACACCAGTGTGCCTCTTGCTTCGATAGTTTAGATCTACTAGCGTATTGTCAAGTCTTGATGGTAAATCCACGCCGAGGCATCGGATGGTAAAAAAAAACGAAAGAGAGCGAGTGAAAAACTGGAGCATTTCTCCCCCTTTAAATAGAAATTTCTTCATCTTAGATAAATTTCACTTAAGTATTCATCCATTTGTTTTGATCGATTTTTAACTCCCTATCTACTAAGCATTTTTCATTTTTCCCCGCATTTCCCCGCGCAATAAAAAAGCTCTCTGCGCAAACCTCAGTCACATAAAACTATAGAAAAAGATTCCAAAAAACATACCGCGAGATATACAGTATGCATTTATTTACGTGAATACTGTATGCGCAAATAACGAGAAGGCAAGTGGAGGGACTACAACCACGAGGGCTCACGAATGTTAATGCAAGTTGGAATGGAAATCATTGCCGGTGCATATTCATCAAAATGTTTTCTGATGTGCTAAATTAGAGCAAATATAGAGTAAAAATGCATTTATTTTTATGATTGTTTTCGGATGATTGCCTCCATAGATTATTAAATGGCAAAAATGCAGACTTGCTGTACCTGCACTTTGGTTGTCTTCTTCAGGTATGCTCTTACATGCATTAAAAATTACATTCAAATTGTAGGCATTCATTTTCATTTCAGAATTATCCAAAACCCTTCAACGGATCTAAAATTACATGCTGAATATGCGTGCAGATCCTTCTCAGACATTGCACCCAGGAAAAAAACCAGCTAGAAAAAAAGCAAAACTACATTTCAACATGCTTGCTTTTGACAAACAATTTCCTTGGATGTACTCTATAGCTTCAAAACCCTTAAAATGATCTGAAATTAAAATCATAAATTTAAGTAAGCTGGCCTAACAAATTTGAAAATTGGTGAAACCAGGGCATTGATTTCTAGATGGCGATGAATATATTACCTGTGGTGGTCAGGAAAGTAACATTAATAACGCATTACTAAAACATGAAGACCGTTTATTGCAGCCCAAATTATATAATTCGTCAGTTGCGTGCCAAACTCCCACGCAACAATGTGCAAGCCGAAAGCATTTTGCCAAACATGAGATTGGCACAACAGCAAGAAAGGGGCGAAATTTCATGTTTATTTCCCAAAATGAGATGTACGCAAAATAGTCGAAATTCCGATTTACACGAAGCAATTATGGCCGTATAAAATAAACAGAAATACGAAACATGTTGAGGAGCGTGCCTAAATTTATCTCGACCTCGTGAATTTATCATTTTGAGTCCATCCTCAGACCAAGACAATAAAACCATCGATCCAGCCATCAGACAAATGAATTAAATGCAGCATTTTCAAGAACTCTAAAAAAATAGCCTTGATCGATACAAATGATAAGATGATTTTAATGGTATTGAAAAATGAAAATTAATTCGAATCCTATTCAAAATTTTCTTTCTATAACGCTAATTGCTTTTTGCAAAGAGTGCAAATACCTGTAAGTAATCTTTCAGATCAATGTAAAAAACGCGAGGAATTTAGGGGGAATAAACTTGGCAATGGAATTAATTACTTCGAGCATTTACTTAGATCTTAGCAAGCATTTTCAAAAATTCCTAAGGAAATTAAAAAAAAATCCCCCTAAAATATTCTCCGAGCATGGCAAACTCCCATAATTGAGAGAAGAAATTCACGGAGAAACGCTTTATTTTCCTCCAGGTTTCACGAATATTAAACTTCCGATCCAGCAAGCACTTAATATATGCTTATGTTTTTTATTTTCATCAAAAATATTATGATGGAAAAATGTCTGATAAATATCAACGATGAATGAGCCTAGAGTGCTCTCAACAGGAGAAGCTCAGACGTCGACTCCCAAAAGCCTATTCCACGATAATTAGAAATTGGGAATGTGCATTTCAAATAATGCAAGTCCCAATCTAACCCCAGGCATTTTGCCATTAATGATCCCACAGTATGCTACGTCCAAATGAAAAAGGCGAATGAGTGAACGAAACCCGTAGGAAAACGAAAGATACATGTATGCCTGCGTAAGTTAGTTAGCAAACTGGATAAACTTTGGAAGGAAATATGGCGGCTAGTGAAGACCAAAAAGAGATCATAAAGGTGACTATACGCGAGTAATCTAAATTACAAACTTTTATCAGCAACAATGCTTTTAAAAAAGTACATAAACCTTTGATAGAAAAGTTCTAATTTTAAATTTCTTCCGTAAACAGTCTGAAATCGAAATGTTCGTGGGTCACAGCCCATGTTAATTAAGATATGAGAAAAAGGAGGACATGACTAAACCCTTGAAGGCATTAACATTTTAAGAAATTCCATCAATAAATAAGACTCATTTGCTGTAAAAGTGCGCGGGAAATGGACCAGAAAATGAACAAACAGTTATCTCCCAACTCTAGGCTGAGATTTTTATTTTTCGTGTGGTTAGATAATATAAAAACCAAAAACACACTGTGTGCATTAATTGTGCTACTTACATGTAGTTGAAAGCATTTAATTCAAGCATTGCTGCTTTCCACTTTTTTCAGCTTTTGCGTTATGAAATGTTTTACATGAATTGTTAATTTCTCCCAATCATTTTAAACAGTCTTATGAAAGCATTGTTGAGCAATAACAAGGAAATCTTTCAAACAACTCTTTAGGTTCATATTATCAGTCTTTTTAAAGGTTGGTTAAAATTCAAAGAACATACTGTACAGCACTTTAGCACAAGTTTATTCCTTATTTATGAAAGATGCTGGCATATTCCAAAACAGAAAAAATTGATGCAAATTTAATTTAAAGAAAATGGAAAACGGTATGTACATGTAAATAAGGTAGTTTTATTAAAAATATGTCTGAAAAGAGTTATTCTACTCAATTTAACAGCACTGCCATTTTTCAGAATTTTATCCAAACAGTGCGGGCTTGTTGCTGTTAAATAAAGGCAACATAGTGGTGCATCTTTCATTGGTTGATCTTATCATTGATGTTAGGATCCCCTGATCGTTAGAATGGTATATGGCACGATTACCTCTTAACCAGAGATATTGTACACACGTATATCGCAACCATCACGCAACAGTGCCTTTTTACGACGAGTACTGAGAGAATTATAACAAGAGCTTGAGAGAGAACAAAAGTGGATCTCAATCACCCTCATAAATCAATCGCCTAACTGTCTGAAAAGATCAACATGAAACGGCAAATTAATGTTATCCAGAGCTCGTTAATCGAGGAGTAAGAACAGCGCGTGGAAAACGTGAAGCAAACAAAGCTAGTACTGATCCTAATTGAAAAAGTAAACAACCAAGTTTTAAACAGAATTAAAGGTCATTTTAACAAGACAAACAGGGCATAAATATTAACCTGCCTGATAAATTTTAAGAGGTTATCATCGTTTTTCAGTAAAAATCGGAAATATAACAAGCATGCCTTTGCAGTAGGACAGTAAATCCCGGATCGTAGCCTAGTAAACAAAATGTCTAAGATTAGATTAGTTTTCGAAAATTGCCAAATATTTGCGATTTGAGCTTTATGGATTTGATTTAGAATTTATGAGACACTTCATAAATGCAACGATTTATGAGAACGATTTATAAAAACAACGATGGCACCAGAACGAGCCAATTACCAATTTTCATCACAGCTCGACTGCAGTAATTTTAAATTATTTGAAATTACAATATTAAATAATACTGTATCTGGAAAATGTATCCAATACCTTGTCAAGTCAAGAATAACACATTAAAAATACAATGTTGGAAGTTGCACTGAACTTTTGAACAATGGCAAGTTTCCATATGTCAACAGTTTTATAACTGCCTCGATCATTCTGTATAAACATGGTTGTCCTGCCAAGGACAGTGGTTTCTAACACTGATATTAAATAATTAAGCCAATCATGAAGTTTTTTAGACCAGGGTCAGAGATTTAGCTCTTCCTATCGCCAACATCCTTCAAATGGCGAAAATGAATAGAAAATAAGGGTTAAAGAGTAAATGAAGTGAAAGAAAATAGGCAGGCAGTTCTTAGATGATAATGGAGCATTAACTATATAAAGAGTGGAAGTCGTATAGCTCGCCGAGGACACGAAGAAAATGCCTTTGACCTCGTTCGTTTTCTTCGTAACAAAATGTGACAAGTGAACGCAATTACAACGTGTCACAGAATGGATCCCAATGCCATTAAACATTTAATACATATGGCGCGCATGATGCACTGCTACGGCAGCATCTTTTCATACTTTAATGAATCTCATCCTTACACTTTCGCATGCGCAACATCTAATTAAAAGTATGCCGCGCACCTTAGAATCCCGGATGCGCACATGTGCGCTCATAAATGAGGAACAGAAATAAAAATGCACGGAGCATGTTATTAATTTTAAAATATGGAAGGTCCTTGCCTCGTGATAATTTACAATTTCTCACGAGGGGGATTTCGTTTTCAGAAAATGCAAATTAGCCGAGGGCAATGCTGCACATAGACAGGTGATACTTCTTGAAGAAAAGCAATAAAGGACTAATTTTAATAAGAAATAAATTATGAAATTGGGAGTCCCGAGCTACAATGCGCGATGTTAATGTGGATATGGTATACGAGTACTGCATTTCGAGCGATATGATATTATTACCACCTTAATTTTACGGCCCGCACTCAACAAAAGTAAGGGGGAATTAATTAGCGAATTGAGTTCGTGGACTATTTTAATGCGGATGCTTCGCAGTTACCAGAAGAAGAAAAAAAAGTTAATGAAATACTTTATCGCAAAAGTTCTGTTAATTAACTCGAATAAAAAAATGATATAGTCAGCAGACTGGAGTTTATTAAAATCCGAAAGTGCAATATTTTCCAGCATCGTCTTCCACGTTTCAGCACCCAACCGACTTTTAAGCGTGCGGATTGATATACGCGAGCCTGTTTTTAGAATCCTTGTCAACAATATAAACTGATGATTGCAAAAATGAGATTTACAGATGTGACACGGGCCCGTGTAATGTAATCTACGGCATCGTCTGCCTTTCGCATTCCAAAGAGGTATGCCTCGTCCTCGCGTTTATTGTTAGTACGAATGAAAAATGTCGTAAATTCACAAGGCACGCACGTTTTATTGTTAAAAAAAGAGAAAATATTAGCGAATGCGCCCCGTGTTGTTTTATTTAGCTTGGAGAGATTTTTTACGATGATCAGCGTGCGCTTTTTATACGCGATGTGCAACCAGTAAAATCTTCAGTTAAATGAAATAGATCAGCGAGCGTGCATTGCGCCCAAGTTCAAGAACTGTCTTTATCGTAGACGTCGTGCATGTCATCCAATAATAAACTTAGTGGATTTCAAGAATGAACATGGAGCAAAAATTCAGATTCGGCAGTGAGGCGCAACGGCGTTACAAAAATATCTTGGCGCGCAGTTATAGGGTTTATGAAGGAAGACAACATCCATATACTTTATTGTAAGCAATATACATGGTTATATCGCATTACCCCATCCAACGTCGATTCCTCCTCAGCTCTCTCTCCCGTCCTATGGCAATATTCATCTAAATTGGGACTGGAATCTCTCGGAGCTAGAAGAAAGCTGAGCTCCGAAACTAGTCCGAGCGCACAATTTGGTGAAAATGTGGCACAAAGTTGAGCTGCAGTTATCACCAGTTTCACTCGCTGTCCATAAAAGTTGACTGAGGAAAGCTCTTTTATGACATTCCTGGCAGTCGTTGTTAATTAAGTGAACGCCAGCGTACACGAGTCGCGAGTAACGACAGAAGGACCCCCCTACACAATCGAGTTACCTGCAACCACCCAATAAGAGATTGCTTCAGCAACCTCGAAGCCCGAGCCCTTCTTCCTAGCTCTTCATTGTCAAATTCTGGTTAAGTTCACTAACGCAAGAATTGCGTCCTTCTGATGTTTCAAAGCTCGCCGCTCTTGCCTATTGCGTTTCATTCCGATGAACAATATCTCCAGAAATACTTAGTTATATATAACTGCTGTGGAAGAGGACCAGTTAATATTTGTTCTAAGGTGTTTGGATGAAATAGTTCACACGCGGAAAATAGCCCACGTCCAGTTCTGGTTGCATGACTTCTAAAATCCTTGCTTTCCATGATTGATGTTGTTTTCATCTTTTCGTCTGCCATCTTATTGCTAAGAATATTTGTCCTTAGCTTCGAATGCTATTGCAGGGATTCATTTTTTCATTCAACTTATACTGATATCCCTTAAGTGTTTTGCATTAATTATACAGCATGTTGTATAAATTCTTCGATGATGAGGTTATCGTGATGTGAGGTTTCGTTTATTCTTCCTCAGAGAAAGCTTATTTTCGAGCAATATCATGAAAGCGTATATTATATTGAAAAAAATGTGTTTAGTTTATAATGTCAACGGCTTTCATAAAATAGACAATTTATGCCAAAAACAGTCACTCCTCCAATATAACTATTATTAAAACACCAATTCCATATACTAGTAGATTGGTCGCATTTTCAAGCTCTGGACAATCAAGCTACTTCAAATAATACTGTATCTTATATACTTTATATGTATAATAAAATCCACGTCATCAAACCCAAATATTAATTCAATGTTTTCATTAATATTGTAATCTTACATAGGTTTCAGTAGTAGTTTTTGTAACTCACTATGCAGAGGCTTTTACATATTTTATACACAAATACATACAGTATACCGTTGCATAGTAATCCTGCAACGTTCAGCATGGCCATTTCCATCTATGTACGTTCCCTACAAGCGCACGTACTTTGTATATAGACTCCGGCTAAATGGCTATCTGATGTCCCGAGTGAGTGAGCTGATCCATGTGTGTGGCAGAGTTTAGCAAATGGCCACCATAAAGTGCTGTCTTTGCAATAAGGTGCATTGCAGATATTAGATGGGCAGTAAAATATCGCAACGAAGGGATTCGGAAGGCCTTTGGCTTTACTCCATCAACGTTAAGTCAACTGTAGGGTATATATAGAGGCATTGGAGAGCATCAACAGACCATCTAGCAGAGTGATAATCGCCACTAGTTTCAAACGTAAATATTTCACAAGGGTAATATTTTATAATCCCTGTACAGTTGGCCTCCGCTTTCTCACAATCGTATTTTTACGGATAGTACACACAGTGATTGGTTAAGTACTTATGGATGCCGTTCCTTTCGAGGATGCAGTGACCACACTTATGAATATTTAAACCCGAAGGAATGAACGATAGCTAGCTGAGGTTTGTTTTGGGAGACATCGTTACTGGGGTGAAAATACACAAAGATGCAATATACTCAAGTGGGAAAATATACTAATGCATTACATGGGACCATTATCTCACCAGAAGAAAATAGAAATAGAAATGTACCCATGTGCCAAAAAAGAAATCTTAACTACTGTATTTAGTAATGATAATGATCTGAATCGTTGAGACCAATATTATAATATACATGTAATACATAATGAAATCATGTATTATAATTTATCCAGTACGAATTAAGAAATGAAGTGTTGAGACAATTTCAAAGTCCATACACATAATGAAATATTATGGAACATTTTAGGAACATATTTAAGTTTTGAGAAAAAATTATAACCTAACTTAGGATGATTTTTCCTCCGTTATTTATTTATTTCCGGATAATTGTGTTCATAAATTGAAGTTTTACAGTTTTATTTTTTTTTAATAGACTTGAGGGAAAAATCAAATATCTCAGGTGCAATGATTTGAAGAAAAAAAAGCCACGAGTGCACGTTTTCTAACATAATCACTAAACATACACATTGATAACATCAGTAAATGTATCTTCATATACTGTATGTTCTTTGTCAATTAATATCAGAATCATACTGTCTTGCAACATAACCAGAAACTACGCCTAGAAGAGCGGATTATGCAATCAAAAATCCAGCATGGATGTGCTGGAAATGTCAGTCCCCATTTCGTAGATTCTCGCAATTCTGCACTTTCGATGATTTAATAGCGAGGGACTTTAGATCGGTCCTCACTTGGCATACATGACCCTATCGGCAGATCCTGCGGCGTCTTCTTAATTTGGTCTTTTAATGATCAAAAGTGTGGCCAACTGATTTCCAACGATAAAACGAAAGTTTCCTCCCCAATCCTCTTAGATCGCTCCCCTCGCTTATAAGTTAATATGTGGTCAAGAAAAGAGATAAATGCGCGGGTGTTTCGTTTTGATTGAGAAACTCGGGTCAACCTTAACTATGTATGTGTCAACAGCAGCCGCTTTTAGGCCTTCGGGGCTAGGCCAATTTTCTCGAAATACAATCATTAAAACACCGCCCGATCTCTGTTTTAAGAGCAGACTTCTTCAATGGCGAAGTGCTCCAGCACGCACTTTGAAAAATGAAACGTCGCCGTACAGGCCCATGGCAAAATATTTATGTTTGGTCAAATGATGAAGGAAACAGATTGCCGTGATGGCTGAAAGAAGTGCTGCACTGTCCAGTCCATTGTGAACATGTGTTACTCGAGCCATAAGACAATCCAATAGACTCCCGTAAGATAGGCCACACGCCATTATTATTGACCTGGCGGCCTCGACAATAAACGTTTTACGAAATGGAGAAGACATTCGTTAAAAAAATACCAAAACAGCATTGAAAAAACGCTTGCTTTTTATTTGGGCAAACGTGATAATCTAAAATAGGATTGATTTATTCACGAAATCAACTGGTCCAAAAGTATGTTATGGCGTGAATAAATTGGTAGCTTCGATAAATACTTACTACAACAAGCAACAAATATGAAAATAAACATTTCTGGAAATTTCTATAGACACAAACATTAATGCATCTAATTTCTACGAATAAGAATTTTCAAATATGATCTGCACAAAATTTCAACCTACAGTGTCTTTCGAAGCAGGGTTTGCAATACAGCCTTTCCCAAATTAAAGCAACTGTAGGTGTTGTTTTTCATTATTTTGTTTTAACCTGAAAAATCACACCGTATCTTGGTATAGATTGTGATATAGACATCACGAATGCATTTAATTCATTTATTTAATTTCATTTAAGCTTTCTAAAAATTCGGTTAACTTTCAAAGCGCTCGTATGCTGTAAATTTACTATTTGATCAAGAATGTGTTTATTTGTTGCGACTGTCGTGTTCGAATTAGTGCATTGAAGAATCTGGGGTTTTTTTGTTTTTTTTTTTGTTTTTTTTTAAAGTTCCCATACTACTAATTTAGGTACATGTAAATTTGTATTGTAGATGACGTGGAGTCATTCATTGAAATGTCATTGTGTCAACGGAAATTTCACGCTACTTGATTAAAATTTCATGATGCTCTCGGAATGACGATGATATCAACGTGAACATAAACATTCATCGAAAAAAGTGAGCATAACTAAAATAGCTGCTGCAGGCAAATACATGTATACCGCAATAGCAGTTGTTAATCATTAAGTATTCATTCAACCAGCAAATAATTCCATTTTTAAAACACGATTAATATATAACACAGAGCAAAGTAAACAGTTTCAAGGTGGATAATTTTGATAATAGACCAACATAAGCTATACTGTCACGCAAATCATACAGTAGACTGTAGCAGGTAGTTTCATGCCAGTTGTATATTTGGCTTTCATTTTTTTTGGACAAGATGCTAGGTTAAATTACAGATGCATTTGTTGTTAAAATGGAATAAAAATTCATACACGCTTGCAAATTATTCTAATATTTTTAACAAAGATCCCTGAAAAAAAATCATTAACTATGTAAATGCATAAATCCATTATATGTAGGCCTATACGCATACAAGTATAATTCCAAATATTGGTAAACATGATTAATTTAGCATAAATGCAGGCAAAATATTATATTACAGACATGTATCCCCGCAACAATAACTTAAAAGCAGCTTTGTGTATTCGACGAAAATTGGTTTACATACATTACATATATTATTCGCAAATGTAATCGGTAATGCTTATTGCAAGCAAATTATTTTTAAAATCATTATTTTAAAAGTTTTGCGTTGTGAAGCAAGAGTACTATGAATAATTATTTGGAAATGCAAAGGATATTGTTATGCTGTTTTACCAAAAATAGGGGTTTAAAATTGCGGGTACCTAAACGGGGTCATGTTTTTCAAAGGACGTTAAAATTCGAACCAACAGTTAAGTAAATTAGCCAAAACAACAGGTTTGCATTTTCGAGTTCAAAATTCCTGAAATCAAAATAAAAAGCACGTTCAATTTTGTGCAATTTAAATGCATCAAAGCAATGTCCTATTGTTGATGAAATGCCCTCATGAATTATTTTTTTATCAATAACTACATTTCCGATGCAATTTACACAATTGTTGGCTTTTCTAGAAACGTTTCAGTCTTGGTGTCCAATACCGAATTATCCTATGCAGCGAAACTGGAGAGCGAGAACGCAATCAGCCTTAAAGTATCTAATTAGACAGCAATTATCGCTATATATAGAAGAGCAGTTGCGGGAACGCGTGGGGAATATACCCACAATCTTTGGAAGTGACTTTTCGATTCTCCCGAATCAAATAAAACGTTCATTGACGGCGATATAATTAGTTACACCCAGCGTAAGATTGATTGGCAAATTAGTGCTTGTAAGCCACATTAACTACGAAGTGAATTAGACGATTAATTCAACTAAAGTGAATCCGGATTCAGCGTTGTTGCCTTTTAATGGATACCATATTTTACGGGGCACGTTGCGCTATCCCCTTTTTTTTACTAAACAGCATCTCCCTTGCATTTCCAATAAGATAAACACCTAATGGATGGAGAGTGCGCATGCGCCGGGGCGAGTTAACAACCCGATCCCTCGTTGGCAAATAGCACGATATGGAAGTGCATTAGAAATGAGCATTAAGTCACCTAAGCAAAATAAGGCTGAAGTTTATGAGTCCATTAGCATGTCCAATTGCACACAGTGCACGGCCACAGATTAAAGCTGCTTTTCTCTTAGCTTTTCATTCGGAGTTTGACGCCAGATTGGCAGGGCGCCACCGTCGCCATGGAAACGAGCGCTTCTCGTGCAGCATCCACTTTCTCTGATTGCAATGATCTTAGTAGCGACTAAGTCCCGAGCGTCAGAAATGACGTCCTTTTAAGCTCCTCCATCAAGAAAACGACCCCCTGGGACACATCACATCCCTTTCCATGAGATCCTCGTACAATCCCGAGAGAAAAACACCCGGCATCTTCTTATACTTCATCGGAGCGAAAATCTCTTATTTTCATTTCAGTGCTGGCCTAAGAACGCATCGCCGCATGGGTTAAGTAAAATAGGGAAATGTCTTTAATGGGATCTGGGCTCTTCGATATTCTCGAGTCGTTTTTAATGTCTCCACGCAGAAATAATAAGTCAACCGCAAAAAAGGTGACTCGAATAAACCAGCTCTTCAACTAAATGGATCTTGAGAAACGCGCCACGAATGCCAAAGGTTAAGTTTGGATTTTACTATTAACAATGCACTCAAAACTTCGTGTAATACACGCTATAAAGTATTCCCCTGAACAGAGTTCGGCAAAAAAATTAGTTGGCCATTTAGTTTCAACTAATTTTTATCCAACTCTGCCCCTGAATGTTGTTTGGATTATCGACATTTAGTTAACAGCATTCATTTGGAAACGGCTTGCTCATAGTTTAGTATACGATTTGGTTTTGGCTTTTTGATGATCAAAAAGCGAAACCTTTTTTCATTATTATCAAACCCAATCAGTTGGTTAAAATTGATGTAGATCCTATTTTGTTTTTGCTTTTTTATCACTGGTGTTGTACAAACACAAAGTAGACCAATGTGTTCAACCCAAAAAACTGAACGCAAATGCAAACACGCAATACAGTGTATTTGCCAAAACATAATAACATCCGAGTTGTTCATTATCAAATCTGTGGATAATGAAACTTTTGTTACATTACTAATTGGCAACGATGTGATGGTCAACTCAAAAAAGAAAAGTTTTTAAGAATTTTACGTGAATGTTATAAAAAAATACTTCATAATTAAAGCTTTAAATATACATGTATGTGCGTGATAAACACTCAAACACAACGTTTAAGTACAATTGTAAATGTTAGATTCCGATTTTCCTTTTCAGTTCTATAAATAATTGCAATTATTGCCAAAGCGCGATTTGTTACGCTTCTTTGCGAATCGTATGTTGGCAGTCGTGAAGTCACGTGCGGAAATTTGACACACTAATTAACTCAAAACATTCGTTCAATAACATCGTTGATTTTAAACTAATTAATACAATCCTTTTGCACACTTGACTTCACAACTGCCCAAATGTGATTCGCAAAGCAATTTCCCTTACAGCTGACGTACTTGTATATTCGCGTATTAAATTGTTCTTTTTTACTACAATAAATACGTTAAAAAAATGCTTTAACTAAACCGAAGCTTGTCGTCGACATACAATGGCAAACATTAATATATAACCTCCTAATTCGTTCAATGAAGCGCAGAGATCAACAACTAGAAAGTGGTTCGTGTAATGGACTTGGTTCCTCAAGAAGAACATGTACAAGTATATTCGCGTCGATCGAAGCTAATCTTTGACTAATGGCAATAACTCACTTTTCTCAATTATATAGTGCGCGCTATTAATGGTAAATTTGCATTTCTTAATTATCGCTCAGGCAAAATGATTCTGCGACGTAGAGATTGAAGCCACGAAAATCGATGAATTAGGGTTTATCCAGCCCAATCTATACGCTCGAGCTTAATGGCAACAGACTAAGATTAAAATACGAGCACGATGCAAAAGTCAATGTTAAAAGGCATGTATAATTAAATGCGATGCCAATAAATTATGCAAACAAAAATGGCTTATCAATCCTTAATGGATTTATTCTGGAAGGAAATGTATACGTGTAGATCATTTAATTCTCTAAACACCGTGGTTCTAGGCAGAGTTCGATGCAGGGTAGGCCTAAGTGATGCGCATGGATTTTATCATTTTGTTTGAGAACATTTCATTGATATACTTCTATACCAAAAGTACGAAATCAAAAAAATGCTCTACAATGTCTTATCTCATTTCTTGTGGCTTATGTAAGACACGCGACCTAACAGGAAACATTCGACTGTTTCCCAAATGAGACATTTTTAAATCCATTATCGTGCGTTACAGTTTTCCGAGCACATAAATATACTCGCTCCGAGCATGTACGATGATGCATTTCGAAATAGCAATAAATAAAATTATTAATAGGCCTTAATCCATGGCAGGAAGAACCATATGAAATATTATCAAAAAATGAGCGGTTTGAATAATCCATATATGGATTCATTTATGAAGTTCTGTCAACTCACGACCATAGGGTTAATTATCCTGATTCGTTATTATAATTTACAACGTCATGAAAATTCGCGCCAAACAAAATCAGTTTATTGAATGTTCAGAAACCTGCATTCTGAAACTACATACAGTACGTATAAAATACCATAACGCTGATTTTATTAAAATTGCTTTACATAAATAATTAAACACCAAGATTGAATATACATGTATTTACATGATAATAAAAATAGTGAGAAGAAAAAAATTACACTCGTATCTAACGAAATTTAAAGTGTGAAAGACACCGTCCTGCAATGCGAAGGAAATTTGCGAACAACATTTCTTTTTACACATTCGCCAAACAGTAATTATCGTCGAAGAATGGCTAAATTTATTCTGATATTAACAATATGGCTAATATTATTATATGTATTCCGGTGGCAGAAGTGCAGGGTAGGCCATGTATGCTCAATGGCCGCTGCACCCTAATTTCTATCTGGGATAATAATTTTAATTTCATGGTGATGCCCTTTCGAGCGTGCAAAATTTTGCATACAGTTAGATGAAAATGATAAAACTGCGGTTGATCAATGAAAGCAATGATAATAGAGCGTGTCTGCCTGAAGCAACTTCATCGGATAATTAAGGTTATTTCCCCGCACTCCCTCTCAAAGGGACATTCCCTTCGAGCGGTGTTTTACGGCATAAAGCTAGCCCAAGAAAAGAGAATGTGAATAAGTGCAGCCTTGGAATCTAATAACTTTGGTGTTGAGTGAATCAAAAGTACGAGTATTGGTCACATAAATTCATGGTGAACTCATGGTGGCATCACCGAGGTTCTATACTCGGTATCACAAAAGGGGAATTATTATTGATGGATCATGTTGTACCTACTGTAGCCCAATGCCTTGATCACTTAGTCCTTCTAAAACATCATAGGAATGTCGAGGAATTCAAACCGAATTCAGTCCTTAACCACACATAACCGAATTCAGAGATAGTAGAATTCTTGTTTTGTGAATGGCGGAAGAGAGAACCATTAATAGACTGCTGATCGGCCTACTTAATGTATTTTATACCTGCATTAATTAATGCCAAATCTGAGTAAAGTTCATGGAATTTGAAAGCATTAAATATACTGCATGTCCCCCTAGGAGGATAATTTCTTTACTTTAATGATCAACAGACACGAATCGTAAGTTGCTGCGCATTATGCCTTGAAGTAATAGAAAATTTAATACTGATTTAAAACCTTTGTTCAATTATCCCGAAACGTATACCTTCTAATCATAATTAAATAATATAAAAGTACATGTAGTTATTAATTTCTACGTACAATGTAGGCCTACACCCCGAGCCATGCGTGTAGTTCCAGGTTTTTGACTCGTGCATTCGGGAAAATCATCTATTCCATTAAAAGCGCCATCTATATGTACATGTATACGGTAATTATCAACCCCAAAGTAACAAATTGGCTTGGACAAAAATAAATGAAGCAAAACGTGCAAATGAAAGAGCAAATTAAACGTGAACCCAATTAGGATGTTTCAAAAACGCACTTTTCCACAAAGTAAATTTCATTGCAAACAAAGCGAAATTGCATTAATACAGCTCGAGTTCAAAATACTGGTTATAAAATTACCAAATAGTGTGAAATTGTGGTTAAAACATTTCAATTGCAAGTAAAGCACTCGTATATACAGTGTATGTACATGTACCTATAGCATTCAGTAAATTAACTACAGTATGTAATGTACATTATTTGCATGTACCATTATAATTTCCATGTACTATAATATTGGAATTTTGACTTGGCGATAAAAGAGCACGATCTCGAACAAAGGTCCACTTCACAAAAAGGTGAACTGACACCTTAAATTTACTGGAAAAAAAATATTTTAACGCTGTGTCATTCTGCCCATGCACCTTATCGTCACGGATAATTTATTTCTCCAATCCATTCGCCAGCATCCAATATTTGTTGTGTATATCACTTTTTTTTCCAGCGTTTCGTTTCTTAGCTTTCTTTTCCATTTCGGTGGGAAAAAAACACCGGACCATGGCGTAGCTGGAATCATGGAGTCAACGAAGAGACGTTATGTATTACCTGAAAAGAGTTATAGAAAGCGGATGGGCTTGACTGTCCAGCAAGCCGGTCAGTTATAAATGGCCTTCGAGGGGGCGAAAAAAGCCGCACTCTATATCAAGGAGAAGGGACAAAAAATTGTTGCATTTACGACCAAGTCCCAACTGAGAAGTCGGTTGGCATCATTCTCCATCGAAGGGACCGAAAAATAAAAATGTTTGATTGATGTTATGCACTAATCATTCTTATCCTCCCAGCAGTATCACCCGCTTTGGCCACCAGGGGCCATTTTTCTCTCTATTTCCTTTTAACCCCGGAAGCAGCTCCTTCATCCGTGTCACCGATCCATATAATTTTCGTGAAAATTCACCTCAAACCACGGCCAGATAGGGCATTAGACAGTTCGCGTGCATTTGTCATCCAATTATTTATATTTCCAACGCTAATTTGGATCTTTTTACCTACGTGTTCGATTTTAGCGCAATCATCTTCGTCGTTCTCGAGAGAGCAGAAATATAATTAGTGACCATCATTGTTAATTAGAGAAAAACAAACATTAGGCAGCGCAGATAACGGCCTACGCAGCGCCGGGCTAATTTCGTCCTATCAGATTCCGAAACGAGTACATGTATATAAACCCCGTATATAGCTGATGACTTTTCATATTTAATGGTCATATTTGTACCACGAGGCCACCATTTACAGGGGATCGTAAACCTAAACGAGGGGTGAGGAAAATTCTATACTCTCCCACCCCCTCCCATTAAAGCCCTATACTGTACATCATAAATAGGTACAAGTTTACGACTACTTTAGGACATGTCACATATGATAATTATTGCATTCTTGAGGTTATATAGCCTATACGTTATGTTTCACCGCTTATGCCACCGTGCAGACAAACAAATGCAACTCGGTGAATAAAATATGACTTCGATATCTTTTATTACGTAGTATATACGTTGTACGTTTGTCGCTTTTAATTGCAATAAAGTAAATACTTTTATATGCTCGGTGCTGATTGTGTTGGTCAACACATCTCCATGCTAAAGATAAATTTTACAACCGATTGAGTTCGCCGTCATGAAATATAACTACTTAAGAGCCATCCGCGTGCAATTTATAACAAAGAATCTATGATGTCAGAAACCCAAAAGGAAGACAATAATTGGATTGAAGATGCCTTGGATAAACTTTTAACCCAATAAGCACGTCGATTTTTGAACATGTAACCAAAGTGCGAAATGAGATGCTTCTTGATGAGTACCCCTATTGTGTAATTTTCTGGAGACGTGCAGTGACGCTATCTAGTATTGAAACAGCCTTTTAAAAACGGACCATAATGCACCTGCCAAAAACAGCTGCTGGCAAATTACTGAAAATTCCCAGTTGGGCGCATTTTTAGGAACGAATTCACTAATTTTATTCGCAATTAAAACATTTATTGTTCATTCATTTAGTATTGATGCTTAGCTATGTAGCATCGATTCATTTCGCACGAAGTAACACGCTTTGTTATGTCCCAAACTACGTGTAATTTGAACAATTGTCACGAGATTATTATTTCACCTATACATGCATGCATACCTCACCTGAAGTTTTTTATTTAACTTGATTTGCAGTGATCTAAAACATACACAATTCAATTGTTTGGTTCGTAAATAAACTACCACACAGTAGACAGTTATGAACTTTGCATATACATGTACATGTATATCAGATTCTACTATACAGTAGTAAGTTCTTCGTACCAGTACAACTGCACAATTTTACAACACATTTTCATTGAAAAATGGCGCTCGCGTGATAATTTCATTAGAAGTATTTTTGCCTTATTCCAAAGCATTCTTTTACAAATGCGAAGATGTGCATGCCGCAAAAACATAGCTACTAGCGTGCATAACTTTCTCAAACACAGCATATGGTGGATTGAAATCGAGCACGCCTACGAATTCCATTCATTATTCAGAATGTTGCAAACGTACAAAGGTAGCGCCAATATCCAACACAAATATCTAGTTGTCAAAGAAACCCTTTCGAGTGTCAGTGATGCTGGCCTCTGATTCAAGGAACAACTAATCGAACTGTTCTAAAATGCACGAATAGAAATTGCCTTCTCGCTTTTGTAACGAGGGTTTTTGTACGTTTGAATTGAGCATTTTAAAGAACAAAATGTCAAAGTTGGTCACATTGGTTGGGGAGAGGGGGTCTGTGTTCTTAGTTAGCCAACCTCCAAGGATACAGCGATCTAGACGAACACAAGATTGGTCTATATCAATAACCCTCGCAAGCGCCATCCTTATGTCGTGTTTGATCATTCGTGCGTAAAGAAAGATTTTTTATTCTACTATGTCGAATTGCTGTTGATCCAATATTGATGGATGAATTAACTGATATTAGTTGTATATTAGAGCACTCATTACGCCACCAGAATACGAGAAATTGCACCCAGAGTAGCGTACATCAACAACACGTCTTACATTATCTGATCGTGCTAGCGTAACGAAATGTCAAAAGTAAATAGGTCTGCAATTTATCTTCCGCTATTGAAATCTTGCCTGAAAATTTGCACAACTTGAATTTCATATTTTCTACTGCATCAGCATTGCATTTGCCAATGCGTTTGTTAAAAGCGCTACGGCGCGGCGCATGCGCACAGGAAACCGACAACTCAAGTTTAACAAATTCATTACTATCAGAGGTTGAACTTCAACAAGGCAGAATTAATTTCTCAAGGTAGAGAATAAATCCCACGCGAGATGAAATGTCAATTTTCAATGGCTAACTAACAGTTTCTTAGGTTTGTTCTGTAAGCAACAACGAACTAAAATGGTATACCAGGAATTTGAATTAAGTGGATTGCCAATGTCTATTAAACTTTTCATTATTTCTTAAAAGCATTCAAGGAATTGAGTCTTCTGGATTGATTAAAAAGTTACCAGTATTCGCCATTATTTTCAACAACAAATGCAAGTAATCGCAAGAAAAACTGTATAAGCTTATTTTGGTTTTCGTGACGTTGGACAATTCCTGCACAGAAGTCTAAGGTGTTAAAGGATTATTCAAGTTATAATCAATCAGGCTCCAAAAAGATCCCTAAAAGAGGTTAAAAGCAAGTTATTAACACAGTTCTTGCTTGGTGTATCTTTTCATTCTTTTGGATAGGTAAAACAAGAACTGGTTTGAAATAGGATCTCACATTTTCTTACACGTGTTTTCAAATTGGAAATGAGTTGAGCAAGGATTTGAGTTCACTTTTTTAATTTGATTCCTCCAGAAACATGTATTTTTCATGTAACTCGTTGACAAGTCAAGAAAAATTCAACTAATTCAATTCAACTCAGTGCCCTACAGTCAGCAATTAAATGCCATATGGTAGGGGGGTCAAGCCCATTTATCGGATTTGATTTCTGCAGAAATCCAATGGAATAGTTTTAATCCTAAATTTCTTTTTCTTCCCAAAAAAAAAATGCTTATTATCCATCATGATTCATCTTTTTTGGGCAATTTGTTTCCTCGCCTCTGCTTTTCATTTTTTCTCCTTGTATTTCCAATCGATCCGCCCGGGCTATAGGTAATAAAAATGCGCAGCCTTTCGCTTTGGTTTGCAGTTATTTCTTTATATTGGATCCACAAAATCGCTTCACTAACTTGATATTAAATCCTATACGACAGATGGCATGCAATTAGAATAATGACGAAAGGGGCATAAATGGAGGGAACATTACAAGACGTTACGCCAGAAAACGTTGGCTTCAGCTTCACGCTGGGTATTCATTTATATACAGTGATATGCAGAAAATGAGGACAAAAATACAAAAAAAAACGTAACGCGGGGGCCATAAAGACTCGCACTTTTCGATATAGGCAGCATCATTTGTTTGCTGGCTGCAGCACTCTGCAGAGAGAAAACTTCACCCATATAGACACTAAATTGCTCTCCAATATAGCGCCTATATATATTCTATAATTGTAAATTCAAGAAGACAAATCTTAGGCAAAAACTCTAAACGTTCTTATCGGCTTTCCATCGTTTTCCATAAACGAAATTCCAAATTATTCGAATACAGTAAAGTGTAGGTTAATAATCCATTACACGAATATTAAATGTATTAAAATACCGTATCCTAAAAAATCCCCTCATTAACAAAATTCTTTGAAAAAGATTACCACTCGATTGCTGCTAATTACGCTGCTTCAGTAGTGTACATGTCTTATTTAAAAAGGGCATTCAAAGTTGATTTTTTTTTTTTACAAAAACACAGTACAATTGTATATTAAGTGTACGTCTTCGCGTTGCAGTTCAGCAAATGCAATATAACTCCCTTAAAAATTGAGTAGAAATACCACCGCACAATTGCAGCTGTACTATCGGGTTGATAAATTGAGCAACCGATAAATTCTGGAGAGAAAAAAAAATTGCTACAACAATAAAGTAAACTGCTCCGCACTCACTTATGCTGTAGGCCACGTATGGATAAATCGATCACCAAAAGGTTAGTTTAATATATGCCACATGTAGCATAAATTAAATACATTAAGGGTTTTCCAAAAAAAAATTGAATTCAAAACATACAATTGTTCCGAGTGACATTTGAATAAAATGTTCAACAATCAGACATCACCACTCCGTTGGCAAAAGATGGCTCCATTTTCGTGATCAACTTCTTCGACAAACCAGGTGAAACATATTGTGATAACTTATTTTCAGCGTAATTTTCTGTAGGAAAAACACGTTAACGCTTACTTTACGGAAGACCCTGTATTTGTAGACTATATATAAAAATGATTTCATTTAGAGGTTGAGCTCGGAGCGCCATTCGATCCAGCATATCGTCCAAGCTGCCCTATTAGGCAATAGCAGCAGATACGGGCAAACCTCGAGGCGCAACACGCATCGCCCTTGTCCGTTTTAACCATAATCTAACGAACAGACTGCAGACGGACATCCTAATTGCATTTTGATTTCCTCGCATGTCACATCACATGTCGGAACTTCTGCTCCGTTTGCGTCACTGCATTATTTGTAGCACGGCGTCGATATCCACGTACATTTCGGTCGTACAGCAGTGGTAATACCAGGGGCTTACGACTAACGCAGATAATAGCGTCTTAATACTCTACCATAATTAAACATCGTTGTTGGAGAAACAACACCGGGCTTAATAACGATAACCTTTATGACAAGTCTGATGGAGGAAGCAGACACGATCCAACGGCAGCAGTCACGTGCAAATGAAAGGCCGCGCTGGAGATGCGACTGCGAAAGGATGAAAGGTTATTTAGGGATTATGATCTTTCCGATGCCGAAGCAGCCTCGGGGCATCATTTTAGTGTTCCCGTTGATCCCTGAAAGTATTTATTTTTAAGTCCATCCGCGACGTTGCCCGCTCAGCTCCTAAATGAAAATAAATTTGGAACCGGGACATTCGGTTCGCATCGAGATAATGTGCAAAAATTATGGCTCACTTTTCCGCGCCTGTAATGGCTTCACGTAATAACGTACGCATAAAAGGATCACGTGCTATGAATTAAAATCGCATACATCCTTACTTCGCACTCTTCCGTACATCTACGAACTGCACCGGAATTTGCGTGTACCTGCGTGTATATGGCACTCGTTCGAGTGCTCCCAGCAAATGAACTCGTGTACGGTACATTTGTCGAGCATTCGGTTCACTCTTGAAATCGTTTTCGCATTCTCTTAGACCTTGTTCTGATAAAAAGTAGACTTCACTAAGAAAGTACACGCGTTCGAGGCTATTTCGAGTAGAATAACATGCATCCAAATACGGTGGAGTTAGTAGAGTTACTCGTAGAATCGCACTTTGGCAGTCGTGAAGTCACGACATGTGCAAAGGAATGCATTCACTTTTTTTTTTAAAAACCAATGAGCGTGTCTATTTTTCGCACGCAACTTGCATTTGGGAAAGGTAACCAAAGTGCGATTCGCGAAGTTCTGTCATGAGTATTCAATAATTCAACTATAAACATAGTCAGTCCATTTAGAACCGAAGCTTGAATAAACTGTAGTATTCCGTTATGCTGTGTGAGAATCTTTATTAAAATATGCACTAAATGAATAGTCAATCATATTTAATGCAGCCAGGAAATTCTTTGCAAAATGCAGCGAATGAAAATACTTCGTTTTTGATGGAAAATGTACACTGTGAACTCATAGTTGTAGATAATAACATATCTGAAAAGGAATATGTTTCGTTGTTTTATTTTTCAGCTTGTTTGCATGAAAGAGTATACGACTATTTCCTTTTTTATGTTCAGGAAGAGCATCGAATTGCAGTACGTCTTAAAAAACAATGCGGAAATAACAAATCGCTTCCAATTTCTTGAGCATAAAGAAATAGAAGAACGACATAAACTAAGAAAATCGTGACAACAACATATGCTCGTCTCAATGTTTCTTCAGCGTTCTCTTAATTTTTTATACAGAATACTGTGCACGTCTACTGCACGAAAGACTGTAATGCTTCAACGTAAGCATAATTGGCATTGACTTCTTGTACTTGTCGTCATTTCTAATTACGCGTATATAGAAATTAGAAAATGGCAGTTGCGCTCCTCGCATAGTCTCAGTCTTATACATCTACGTATAATACTGATCAGCCAGAGAGCTGATTCTGTATTGTTTGTTATAATGAGCTTTTGTTAACCTCTTTCCCCATCATTATACCATCGACGTCCATAACAATGCGAGCTTACGATTGAGCAGGAGTAGAACGTCTTTTTTATTGGAATTAACACTTTCGCACAATTAACAATATGTGACGACGCAGATGCTTAATTAGCATGTTCAACGAAACCAGGTTTTGACAAAAGCTAATTCAGAAATTTAAGAATGAAGACGGTTTGGTTCAATGGCTTGTCATTGTCATGCACACTGTGCGCATCAAGGGTTGTTCATAAACAACGCGAGACATGAAAAAATCTAAAAAGATTCTACTATCATTCTAGGGGTTGAAATTAAAATTAGGAATCAGGACTTAACAAATACTTAATGATTCGAAGTGGCATATCACGAATTGTTGTATAATCCTAAAGAATATAGGCCTATTACGTAATACTGTAATTAAGCTTAAAAGAGTACGTTTTTTCGATGCATTCGGCACAAAGAGAGTTCGAATTCCACATGTCATATTTTAAAATGTCATATAGCTGGGGTTATTGTACATAGAAAAATGCAATGTCAAGTCCCATCTTTTCACGGTTGGTAGAAACAATGGTCATGCTCTCAGTTCTATTATCTATGTTGTATTTTTTATAAATGAGGTGCATTATAATTTCGTAAAGTAATTTCACGCCATGTTAGAATTCAGGATTATTTTGCCCGAGTCTCATTACGTTTCTGCCAGTAAAATACTGCTATTAAAAAAAGGATTTTTAAACTTATTACAATAAAAACTCGAGCTAATGAGAACGATTGAGCTTAAACGGCGACGTATGCAAAACAATATTTGATTTAAAAGAAACCTATTCTTAATATACGACATAGTTCTAAAATTTGTCAATCTATGCCATTTCTAAACATTATGCTACAATTTGAAAATCACACATTGACACCAGAAATGGACAACATGAATAAGGTATAATGCAAGTTTGAACAGCTAATAAGATTTCAAATTAAACAAGTATTCCAAAAATGCATGCCTAAATAAGGCGTTTCGGTGTAGATACCAAGACCGGAACAGCTGGATATGCAACTGACTAATAAGTTGGCAAAATTTGCAAATAGCATGGTTATGCACTCATTATTTCTCCGACGAGTATACAGACACATTACTATTAAACTCTTAAGAAAGTAAACAATTTTTGTCGTTATAAAATTCACTTGGCGTTCTGTTTAATTAACTCACTGTACAGCCACGTGTTTACATAATTAAAATTATTGACGCACACATACTGTACATTTGTTCACCTGACTTATTAGGAAACGAGATTAGTGCAGATCAATGGCTTGTGAGATCAAAGCCGAGCGAGAATTCCCCTCATATACGAAGTTAAATGGTGAAATGAATAAATGCCAATTACATTAGGAAATGGTCTCATAGGTACGCGCGTGTATTAACGAATGATTAAATATGGAGAAGCAGCTATATTTCTTTTCTATATAAATTTAAGAGTCATTAATTCAACATCGTTATTCATGCAAACTGAACGACCTGCTCTATGCACAAATTTGCAACGATAAGTCATTAGTTTGGTCCTTGGAATTAGCAATAGGTTTGCATTTTGAATCGAATTTATACGAGGAGGGCTATAGCTTACCCACTGCGTATAAATTTAGTACGAAATTTATGCAGGCTTCCATCCATATAAATTTTAAAGAGTAAAAACTACACCGTTTTGCAAAATCCACATGCAGCGTGATGGAGAAACCGAGTCTATATAGTAGAACGACTAAAATAGACCTACAGCTGTACGAGCTAGCGATTAATTCGGTTTTCCATTGCATGAACAGAAATTAAATTAGAAAATTTGGTGAGTAAAACGCAGTTTAAGAAAGTTGAATTTTCCAATTTCATTCCCCATTGGGGAATTACTGTACGCAAAAAAACAACATTCAGAACTTACCGAAATAAGAAATCAGTCAAATAAGAATATCGTGAAAATAAGGCTTACTAATGGTGAAAATGTCACAACTTCATGAATTTTAATTTAAAACGAGAACGGAAAGAGATATTAAAGTATACAACATATAATGTTGACAAGCTCATTTGCACCAGGAATTTGTGTTTGACTTGCTACCACTGGGCACAGTATACGAGTACTGGGTTTCCATTAATTTTAAGCACACGGTTATAATTCGCAAAGTTTACGAGAATTCCAATTACAAGGTGATCACAAAATTTTCATTTTCAATTTCCCTGACTTTTCCCTGACAAAAATCCAAAATTCTCTGACCAAACCTTACTCGTTAATACATCAATTTTGTTGTCAGAATAAAAATGAAATAACAAGTGCAACGATAAGCTTAGCAAAACACTAGATTTTGTAACAAGTCTAGCTGAAGAGGATTGGGGATGGAGCTGCTAGCAGACTGAGTGCAGGGATAGCATTTTACTTTTATTTGGGAAAAATTCCCTGACATTTCCATGACCACTTTCTTTTTTACTGACTTCCCTGACCTGTGGCCACCCTGAATTACATAAATAAGACGAAAACTCATATTTCGTCATTTCGCATATAAACCAAAAAAATCTTTACATTTCATGTAGATTCCAATTTGTTGTGTCATATTTGATGTAGATTTCTGTTTTACTGCAGCAACTCGCGTTTTTAATTAACTCCCAATTACAAAAATAGCGATTTTAAGAACTATTGACTTATTCTCGAACATGTTAATTTTCGCCCAAGCTACGAACTCAATAATTGAGTTAATCTTTTTGCTATCTGATACAAATAAAAGGTGAGTGAAAAATTTCATTTTTCAATTTTTTTTTTACCTTTCCTTCCTAATTTTTGGAGGTCCCTGCAGGTTCGTAGAAACCCGAGTCGATTGTATTTGCATGTGAAACAAGACAAAGATCAGTGAAATTACGTTAATACAACGTAATATCAACATTGAAAAGCAAATAAATATTCTCAATTTAATTCCTCTAATCCATTATATAATCGGGTAAAACGAGGATTAAAAAGGTTTAGTTGAAATAACGTTGCATGGTTTAATGTGTTGATATTTGCTAATTTCATTTTTTTCTTATTTTACTGATTTTATGCATGAATACCATGGCGAATAAAAAAATATGGAACACATTTTAATAGTGGGATAAAAAAAGCAATGTTTTTCGAGATTTTAAAAATGAAAGTCATTCTTGCGGCACTTTACGAGCAAATTAAGTTTCCCAATTGAACTCATTTCGGAATTATTAACCAACCGAGTAACGCACTTATTAATTCCAGACTTATCAGTAAGTAAATTTTCATCGATTTAAGGCGGAATTAGTAGAGGGAGAGAAGCAGTTTTATCTAGTTTGCTTAAATTGTCATCTCACTTTGGGTTAGGCATTTATTTAATGAGATTGAATGCCGCAGAAACGAAGATAGCGATTAGAAAACGGAGAAAGTGGGTTGCCTACTAATGTGTTGTACGTGCACTCAATATCGCCAAATATGCAAATTTGGCGTCTGTAAAAACGGAGATAGAAATTAAAATCAATTAAACAATAGAACATATTGATGGTGTGTACATTAGTATATACTTCAAATGTACATTCTATGCAAATGAACTATATGAATGGTGGTGAGATTGTCAGTTTTGCTTAAATGTTTTCTTTTAATTTTTTTTTTGTCAGGATAATGCAAACATGTTGCCGCCTGGGCATATGAATGGTGATTCGAAACCTGTTACAAAAAACGACAATACGATTGATATATATGCTGCGGGAGTCTCATTGGCTCCACTCCATGAAACCCACTGGCATCAAGGATTGACATCAAATTTCTGAATTTTTTGAAGAAGCTCATAGTTGTGAAATTCATCATAGATTTTCCATTATGTTACAACTGATTTTCTAAATTCTTCCCATTTTCGTTGCACTGGTGTCAAATACTCGGAGAAACACTTTTAACGTCTCTGCTTCATCTTAATCAACCGTTTTTTTTAAATATTTTTTATTAATGACCTGGTCATGAGCATAGTCGTTCTTGTTTAATTCAGCGTAGATGTTCCAGTCATATTTTACAATTCATTTTCAAAATTTCTCCCATTTTGGCATCACATGCAGTGTCAATATTCCTAGAAACAAACGTCTGGTTTAGCTCCGACCACTTTTTAAAAATAGATTCATGCTGCATTATTTTATTGCATTCAAAATAAGATACAAGTTTCTTGGCGGAATCGTTTTCAGAGGGAAAAAAAGTCAAACATGTCCGTTGGAGATGTTCAAGCAAGTTCCTGATGAATCCCCAACACCGAGATCTTTCAATCTTATCTTCACGCCATAAAAAAGCAAATTTTCCAGCATGTTAGAAGCTAACCACACGAATATATCTTTTTAAAATCTCTTTCTGCGTCTACCAGGCATCGCAGTCCCAAATTGCTTTAAACCTCCAATATCTTTTTTTCTGCAACATCGACGAATTTATATACGAACCGGTCTTACAGACTGACATTTTGCGTGAGATCCCGCCCGCGTATTGTTGCAATGGGGGCCTTGTATATTACGCATTTCTCTAATCACTATAGTGTAAAAACACCACAGAGCACACTTTGATAAAGAACATTGCGATCATCCATTAGCGAGAGAGGAGAAAAAAGCATCGAAAAAGCCACTAAGTTAACTTGCCAAAAAAAAAAAAGAGAGCCTTATCTCTATAAGTCAGTGTTTAGTTTGAAATCCCAAAATGTACACCAGTTAGATGAGAGGTAGGGAAATAAAACGAGAGCGTTTTATACCTGTGGCTTTCATTTTTTCGTAATTGCTACCTTAAATCATTTGAAAGAAGAAAGAACAGGAGCTGCCTGCAACCTAAAGTGCAGTTTCCTAATCAGATGTTTGATTGAGACTAAACCTTTTCAGCCATATTGGCAAAAACGCTATAGTAGTCAGCTCTGAACAACCTTTACAGTCCCCGCAATACCTAGTCCACCATCATATATCAACTTGGCCTTAAACTCCAGACTTTCTGAGCATGCGTGCTATAAATTTTAGATCTGTCATCAAGGAGTTATTTGCGATTGAGTAAGAAAGGCTAGGTTTTATTGGCCAAAGCAGACACTTCACACTATTGCCCAGATATGCAAAAATAGAAAGAAAAAAATGATGAAAACTTGGAAATGTCCAAATATGCATGTTCTTTTATTATTACCGAAGGTTCTTATAGTAAAATTAAAAGCATGGTCGAATTAAAGAATTCCTTTTGTGGTCAAAGCTTATATATTAAACTGTTCGGAATTTGTCTCGGAAATAGTTTTAAAGCATTAAGTGACGAATTAATGATATGCCATCTTCAGTGCCAAATAATTATTTTTCAAGACAAAAGCCACAAAAGCGCAATTTTTACTAACCCAAATCCTTGTATGACGCCTGAAAATTCTTTAGATTTTGCAGTACGGTACATCATTAAAAGAATGAAAGCAATTTCATACTTGCAACAATGCAAGTACGTGCCGGTTTGCGACTAATCAATATACGGTATTTTGCAAAGTGCTCATGTTTATTTATACAGTGCATTTTTATGGAACGATATTAAGCAAACTTCGCGGAAAAACAATTATTTTTCTTATTTCATTCTAAAAAAAACACCAAGTTATGGCAATATCGAGATTTCATTAGAAATCGCACTCGTCAGCATTTTTGACGGATAATAATTGTTAGTTAATTTTTATAAAAAAAAAACTATAATTATACGGTTTATTCCCGTATTAAAAACATACAAGTCAGAATTGGATACATGTGCATGTATATAAATATCCATATAAAGTATTATTTTAATATAATTATATTTATCTTTAATAGCACGGTCCTGGTTTTGTAGCAAAAATACCGATTTGTACATAAAGCTTTTAGATAGTGATCAATAAGAGTAAATCCGTCCTAGTGGAATATTTCAGTTCTTGGTAATATCTAATATGGAATTTTAACAAATACCACTAAGTATCAGTAATTTTTAGATTAAATTAATGGGTTATGCTTAATTGCATAAATGAAACCCCTCCCTCCCTCCCCAAAAAATATGGGATAGTGCGATTTCATTTATCTTATTTAAAATTGGTCATAAAAACTCGCACTAAACTCATGCAAATACACACGGTAAGTAATGTAGTTTATAATAGGGGGGCCTGCGCAATGTTATGTTAACGAACAGATTGACTTAGATTCTGAGGTCAGTTTCCACGGTTTGCACGCACGTTATCAAAGATTGCTCGACAGAAGGGGTTGCTTTTCAGTAATGTTAAAATAAGCAACAACAACAAAAACTCCGAATTTGGCGCATCTACATTTCAAAACATACAATTTCTGCGCATACATCGCATGTATTATTAAAATGCTCGACAATATTGCACCCCTTCGAAAACTCATTAATTAATTAACATCTGTGCTAGGAAGGAGCTCCGTCATATGCACACTATAATACCCCGGTGTGTTTTATTTGAATATCTTCCCTAGGTCCAGAGCGAAATTAATTTACGCAGAACTGGTCATAGGAGTGCGCACGCGATCAATTGCGGTAGTATTAATACATCGGGATAATAATCTATGTTTTAGTTAGGTGTGGCTCTATTTGGTAATGTTTCCCGAACACTAATAATTAAATTGCATTCCGATAAATTTTTAAACGGGTAATTATGTCCAGGAGGTGGATAATAGCGTAAAGTGCGTGACTTAACCATAACCAGCAATTAGAATATTAATAAACGAATGGATGAAAACCACGTGAACTATTTTATTTCGTAAAACAAAAATTTTAGAATAAATCACGTTCGTTTAAATTAGTTGTAACCAAAGAATAAATTTTGAGAGAAATCTATGACATGGAGAAAAGCTCCAATTACGTTCCAACCCACAAGGTATTATTTAAAAATCTTAATTCTCATATTATGTTTGCCTTCCTTCTTCTTAAATAATTTAACCTCTTAAGCGATAAATTCATTTGGAAAGTGAATGGAAACGACATTCCCATAATTTAGCTTAATAACTCGTATCGAAATATTGTGCAATGCTTTTACTGTTGAAAAGTAAACCAACTCCATGTACTGTATTACCGTTAAAAAAACGCCATGGACTTTATAAATATGAAACCTATACAGTTATATTTGTAGCTTGGCCAAATTTGTTCCACCGAACGCTATTTATGTCCAATTTGAAACAAAAGCGTATCCAACGAAGTTATACCCTCCCCATGTATTATTTACGGTAAGAAATGCGCTCCTGAAGGGCAACGCGTCCATTTTCTGTCATATTACATTCAGACTTGCTAAAAATTAGGTTTAATGTCACCTTTTGATTTCCCAAAAGAACTCAAAGTGGAGGTATGTGGCGGGGAAAAAAATCATTGCGCAACAGAGAATAACACAAAACAAGGGGACGCTTTTTCATCTCAATTTTTCTGTTACAATAATACGGCGGACAGTTCGTCAGCAATGAGCGGAAAACATACCCTTAATGCATACATGTTTAATCCTGTAGGGATAGATGCCTTATGAAGTTGCGAAATAAATGCATAAATAAATCTCGGGACAAATTATTGCATGTGATAGTAGATAGACAGTAAACACCGAATGGCATAATTTTCAGAAATACTGTATACAGGGTGGACCAGAATTCAGTGACACCCCAATTTTTTTCTTAACCGTTAGAGATGTGAAAATTCTGTTGGTGTCTTTAGACAGGATGTCATGGGTTCTCTATCCATTGATGGTATTAAGATTTACCTAAGACCATTTTTTCAACGAAATTTAAAGTATAATTTTTCAACCGTAACACCTAGGACAAAATATCATATTAGGAAAACGAAGAGCATGACTTGCTTATATGTATTCAACTGGACTGGTATCGTTTTTATTAGCAATTATGTGAAGTTGTTACAGTGTTTTGAAAATAGGGGCAACAATTGTTAGCTGCGCTGCAGCACACTGGTGCACTGCAGTACATGTAGCTTGCTAAAGTACACCTTTGTGCTGCAGAGCAGCTAACAATTTGGTTATTGCCATTATTTTCAAAAAAATTGTAACAACTTCAAGTAATTGCCAATAAAAACAAAACCAGTTGAATACATACAAGCAAGTCCTGCTCTTCGTTTTCTTAATTTTATATTTTGTCCTATAGTGTTACGGTTCAAAAATTATACTTTAAATTTCGTTGAAAAAATGGTCTTAAGTAAATGTTAATACCATCAATGGAAAGAGCACCCATGACATCCTCTATAAAGACACAAACAGAATTTTCACATCTCTTAGCGGTTAAGAAAAAAAATTGGGGTGTCATTGAATTCTGGTCCACCCTGCATATTGCGTGCACCACTACTTTACATGCAAGCTCATAACTAAAATTTTATTTTCAAATAAAACACGTTTTAAAATTGCATTGCATATCAATAATTTAAGCGAAACTATGATATGATACTTGCATGTAGTTTCAGGGCAAATTATTGGTTCTGATCGCAAATACTGATTGCTTTTTTAGCAATCACATCACATCACAGCTTCACGAGTGACGCAAAGTCACCGAAAGGGAATAAAAGTGATAGGGTGCTTACACAACAAAACTTCTAGGCAAGAATGTTACTTTTTTTTTACCACTAGCGCCAACCAGCGGGCAAATATTGGTAATGCATTTAAATTACCGATGGTT
>JAQGBX010000642.1:0-32482 GCA_034698745.1 Megaphyllum sjaelandicum | reverse complement strand
ATCCAATTATCCGAATTTTTGATTATCCGAATGGGGTCCGGTCCCAATTGATTTGGATAATTGGAGTTCTACTGTATTAGATAATTTTGCAACTGGTTTAAAACTTTCCGAAATTTTTCACGATATGACAATCGTCGAAAATCTTGCAAGCTGCTGTAAATCTGATAAATTTTCAAAAAGTTGGCAAAATTGTCGAATGTTAAAAAAATGGGCAAAATTGTCAAAAAATAACAAAACTGTCGAAAATTTACGAAAAATATTCTATACAATCAAATATTCTACCCCAAATTACTGTGAGCCATTTATAAACGTCTTCGTTGTTTGCTTCTTTTAGAAACGTGGAAAAACTTAGAAGTTTTGTATTTATGCCGAAATAAATTAACTAGTCTTCCTGTAAGTATTAGTTTTTGCATTTCATGGATCAGGTTTTAGAAAAAATGATGAAAATGTCACTGTGCCATCAATAGCAATTCCATTTTATGAGTAAAATTGGCATGGATCAAGAACAATAATCCTTTGAATATGACAGGGTCTCCCCAGACCTGGAAAACCATTTAAAAATTAAGGAACCTTGAAAATGTCTGGTATTACGGTATTGAAAATTATGGTATGTTTACGTAAATTGCAACAGGCCACCTTATGTAAATTGGGCAATTTACGACGCCTATTCATCAACGAAAATCAGATAGATTTCGAAGGAATCCCATCTGGAATCGGCAAGCTTCCGCGTCTGGAAGTTTTCCAGGCCGCCAGAAACAGGCTGGAGATGATTCCCGAGGGACTGTGTAGGTGAGACGGACGTCTGTACCTACTACGTACTACAACATGCTTTGGTTTTGTGGACGTGCTTCATCTTAATGTTGGCTTACGTTACTTTAGATGTGGAAGTTTGAAGAAGCTGGTCCTGAACAACAATCGCTTGATCACCCTCCCTGATGCCATTCATTTGTTGACGGACTTGTTGGTAGGATTGATGGTTGATGATCGATTCTGCTGATCCGTTGAACTTGTTACCATCGAGATTTGTTGCTTTTCCTAGGTTCTGGACCTGAAAGATAATCCTGACCTGATCATGCCGCCAAAGCCCTCTGAAATGCTTAAACCGGGAAATGCTGAGTACTATAACATCGATTTTTCTTTGAACACACAACTTAGGCTGGCCGGGGGTGCTCCTGTCGCTCCAGCTCAACCAGCAGGTAAGATTAAATTGTAGTAATTCGTACAATTTAAACTCAACTCATGACTGAAAAAATAAAACACGAATTTTCTAGTTGGGCATGTATATTTTTTTAAATATTTAATAGAGAAATAATTAATTTTCAACAAAGATGGTTATCGTGTAGCCCAAGTTCACGTTTTTCTTCTTAAGATGATTCCAGGGTTCCCCCAGACCTGGAGAAGTCAGGGAAATTCAACGAATTAATGTTATCATGATCTAAAATTAATTCGTCTACATGGGAATCGCAGGACTTATTTTTCTGAACTTTTTAAAAATGTCCCAGTACAAATTTGCGAAATTGTCAACAGTTTACGAGGACAAAATTCCAAAAATTTTCACGTTTTCCAAGTACGGATTTGCGAAATTTCCAAAAGTTTTCGAAGACAAACTTGCAAAAGTTTCTACGTTTTCCCAGCCCAAATTTTCAAGATTTTAAAACTTTTGTAACCCAAATTTGCAAAACTTTCAACAATTTCCAAATTTTCCTCAATTAGTTAATTTTGCAAAATATTGATGCCAATTTTGACATTGTTAGTGGTCAACAAAATTTGTTTAAAAACCTGGAAAAGTCAGGGAAATTTAATATGTAATTTCTAGGGGAACATTGGATTCATTTTTCCTCAAAATATTCAAGTTTTTAAAATGGTCCTTTTACAAAAGTATTATCCTATTTAATCATGTAGTGTAAATTTAAAATAAATAAAAAACATGACGTTTATTTTCTAAAGGAGTATTTTTTTTTAATTATTTTTTTTTAAATTTTTTTAAATTTTTTTAAAATTATTTCCTCTTGTATATTTTTGCTAAAAATTACGATTTTTAATAAATCTTTTTTAGGAAAAAAAATCATGAAACATTATCGCGTGAACAGGGTTCCCCAGTACCTGGAAAAGCATGGGAACTTGAAAATGTCTGGAGAAGTTAGGGAAGAATGACTTTTTTTGACAAAGTCAGGGAAATTCAACGTAGTCTGGGCCTGTTTGGAAACATTTTTACATTTTACCAGTACCAATTTAAAAATTCGCAAAAAGTTTCTGAGGTCAAATTTGCAAAATTCTCCACGTTTTCCGATTACAAATTTGCAAAAATTTTCACGTTTTCCGAGGATAAAATTGCAAAAATTTCCATGTTTTCCAAGTTTCCATGTTTTGCATTTCCTAAGTGCAAAATTTCCCGCGTTTTTCAAGTACAAATTTGCAAAATTTTCTCAGTCGGGGAATTTTTTTTAAAACTTGGAAAATTCTGGGAAGTTGAAAATGAAATTTCTTGGGGAACCCTGGTGAAGCAATTATATTTTATTAAAATATTGGATTTTTGGGCTGAGTGATTTATCTTATCTTCGTTATTCATAATGCATCAGCAAATTTATTTTTCAACTTGATTTCATATCTCTTGTTTTTTTTTACGCGTGAATAATTACCGTGTCAGATGGCCGCTGCATAAATGCCAGATATGGTAAGCCAACCACGTTCAGGGCATGGCTACCAAACGTACTAACCAGCGACTATTTAAAATCTGTTTATTTTCAATTTGCATCCTGTCTTTAGCATTCGGACCAGAGTGACCGACAGTCGATTAACTGAATGAACGAGATTTCTAGATTAGGTTTAGTTGTTGTCAGTGCATCATGATGTTTAAATGTTTGCTTGCAGTTTCTTAACTTGTTTTTCCTAATGAACCATTTAAAAACCTGTAGTTTTGACTAAATTTAGCTACGTATTTTTCCTCTTATTGTGTTTTTTTTCTTTAACCATTCAGGGTTTCTGGAAAACCTGGAAAAGTCATGGAAGAATGACTTATTAATGCTTCTTCGTGGTCAGCTCAGGGCCCATTTGCAAAATTTAAACAATTTTTCGAAAACAAATTTGTACAATTTTCAACAGTTTCTGACGGGAAATTTGCAAAATTTTCAACAATTTCCGAGCACGAACTTGCAAAATTGTCAACGTATTCTGAAGACAAACTAGCAACGTTTTTCAGTTTTTTCCGAAGACAACCGTGGAAACTTTTCCAAGTTTTCCGATTTTTGTAAAATTTTCCAACTTTTTGCAATACTTTTTTTTAATAGTTTCCGAGTAAAAATTTGCAAGATTTCCAAATTTGTTGTAAGATTTTTGACAATGCAAAATTTTCCACAAAATTTTCCAATGTAACCTCTTTCTGAGTACAGATTTGTAAGATTTTCAACAGTTTCCAAGTTGAAGTCTACGAAATTTTCAACAGATTCCAAGGACAAATTTGTCAAATTGAAAACCTTTCCAGAGTGCAAAAGTCTCCTAACGTTTTCGAGGACAAATTTGCAAAACTTTAAACATTTTATGAATACAAATTTGTAAAATCGAAAAAAAAAAACATTCAAAATTTTACTGTTTATTTAGAAAAAAAAAGCAAATTTGCAAAATATTGAATTTTGTCCCGTGTATATTTTTCATAATCGTGGACAACATTGGCATAATGTCAATGTTGACATTGTCATTGTTGACATTGCCATTGGTCAGGGAAATTTGTTGAAACATCTGGAAAAGTCAGGGAAGTTGGATATGAAATTTCCAGGGGACCCTGGTTTTTTGTACCAAGCCCCACGAGAAATGGCGGGGAATTTCCACTTTTTATCTAACAATTAAAATTTGAAAATGTTTTTCCAATTTTTTTTTCCTGTTTGTAAATTTTTAGTATTAGCTTGATAACATTGTGACTAAAGTTTGAATAATTTCCTAACATTCACCTCGTTTGAAGTTTCTAACAATTTCATTTCATGATTTCTCTTCAATCACTAAAATTTTCAAAAATCTTCTTTAGCACCCAGTAAGGACCCGATTGCCCGTAAAATGAGGTTGAGGAGGCGACGCGAGGGAGAGGCCGACAGTGACCAAGCCAAAATCCTCAAAGTATGAAATTTCATGGCATGTTTTGGAACGAAATACGTTTTAAGTCGCTGAGCTTTATAGCTGAATTGCTCTCTATTTTTAGGGAATGACGGAGATTGCTGAAGCAAAAAACAAGACCAAACAGCAGGACGAGAACATCGAATCTGTCAGGTCAGTGATGTTGAAACAAGCTGTTGTCTAAAATAAAACAACGATAAAACAACGACCTGGAAAAGTCAGGGAACTTAAAAATGTCTAGAAAAGTTAGGGAAATTCAACGTATTCATTTTGTCAAAATCCAAAAGTAATGCTTCTTCGTGGTTAGCTCTGGGCATCTTGCAAACTTTTTTAAAAATATTTTCAGTGCAAATTTGCAAAATTTTCAACAATTTCAGAGGACAGATTTGAAAAATAATATAGTTTCTAAGGACAAATTTGCAACATTATCGATGTTTCCGAGGACAATTTTTGCAGAATTTTGAACGCTTTCTGAGAAAAAATTTTCAAAATGTTCAAACGCCTCGTAATACAAATTGGCAAGATTCGAATCTTTCCAGTACAAATTTTCAACTGTTTTCGAGTACAGATTTGTAAAATTTTCAACAGTTTCTGAGAAGAATTTTGCATAATTTTCAACAGATTCTGAGGACAAATTTGTAAAATTATCAAAAAAAATACCATGGTAATTTTGAACAGTTTTCACCATTTTTCTATGTTAATTTTAAAATTTTGCAAAGTATCCATGAAAAACGCGATGTCGTTGGTCAGGGAAATTGGTTTAAAAATTTGGAAAAGGAAGGCAAGTTGAGTAGAGATTCTTGGGGGGACCCTGTGCGTATGTGTTTATAAGCTTTTTTACTTTCCAACATAAAGGTCATACAATTTTGTATTTTTGTTTTGGGGTGAGGGGGAGATTTTTCACTAGCAATACGCATTTTTTTTCTTAAATTGGTACTAAATTAATTAATAAAGTATCTACAATTGCCCCAATTGATGGACAGAAACGTTTGGTTTTTTTGTGATTTTTTCACAAATTTAATGGCATTTTTTGTTGTTTCCTTCTACAGGCCCAAGCGATGGGACGAAGCCCTGGAGAAACCTCCTCTGAATTACAGCGATTATTTCGACGAGGATGTTGGCCAAATTCCGGGGTTGTCCTGCTGGGAAATTGAAAATTTCATACCAAATCCCGTGGAAGAAGGTTTGCCCTTCATTTAACATTGTCGTACCTAATTTTCATTTTGCGAAGCAGCTCTCGTAAATCACCTCGTAGACGTCCTTTACACCGGATTTACACGAGCCCATATTCACGTTGCTTTTTCATAATTGTTTTAGCCTTAATTGGAAAATTCTACGAAGGGGACTGCTACATCATCCTGAAGACGACCATCGATGACACCAATAGCTTTGATTGGCAGATTTACTTCTGGATCGGAGAGAAGGCTTCGGTGAGTGTGCTGGACGATTTCGAGCTAAATGGTAAATGTACTGTTTACATTGACACCAATGTCATTATGCTTCGTTTCAACTCTACTCGACCAGTTGGACAAAAAAGCCTGCGCCGCTATCCACGCGGTGAATTTGCGCAATTTCCTGGGAGCGCATTGCAGGACCATCCGAGAGGAACAGGCCGACGAAAGCGATGAGTTCTTGGATCTCTTCGAGACGGATATCACGTATATTGAAGGAGGGCGCACGACGAGCGGCTTCTTCACGGTCGACGATGATGTGAGTTCCCTTCTTTGGACCTATTATTTTAAAATCCCTTCACACTTATCTAAACTAATTCATTATTCAGTTAGCATTTCAATAGCGTAGTGCGATTTTCAACGATGTAAAAAGAATCCTTGAAAAGATTAAACGTGAAGGGGGGCTTATTTTTGCAACTGTTTCATCTTCATTTACTCATTATCAGGGTTCCCCTAGACATGGAAATGTCAGGGAAAAATGACATATTTTTTTTGACAAAGTCAGGGAAATTCAACGTATTCATGATGTTACAGTCCGAAGTTAATGCTTCTACGTGGTTAGCTCAGGGCCCATATGCTAAATTATCACCAATTTCTGAGGATAAATTGCAATATTTCCCATACTTTTCGAGGGTTAATTTTCAAATTTTTCGTAGATAGATATGCAAAATTTTCAACTGTGTTCGGGTAAAAATTTGGAAAATTTTCATCAGTTTCCGAGGAATAAATTTGAAAAAATCTAAACCTTTTCAGAGTACACATTTTGAAAATTTCCTTCATTTTCCGAATGCAAATTTGTCAAATTTTCCTTCATGATAATTTGGAAAATTTTTGAAATATTTTTCTTTGTAACATTTTTTAAAATTGTCATTAGTAATTTATTCAAAATGTTGAATATTTTCCTGTGTCAATTTTTCAAAATCGTGGATAACATTGGTCAGGGAAAGTAGTTTGAAAACCTGGAAAAGTCAGGGAAGTTGAAAATGAAATTTTTGGGGGGAACCCTGAACTGGAAGGACGACTTATTTTTGCAAAAAACTATAGTTCAGGGTTCCCCCAGAAATTTCATGTTCAACTTCCCTGACTTCTTCAGTTACTCTTTATGTTCAAATACTTGAAATTAATATTTTGCATAAAAAACATTGAAGAATAAGAACCGGTACTCTCAAACTTTGACGCGTGCTAACCCTCCATGAAACTTGTTTTTAGGAGTACGTCGCCCGAATGTATCGCTTGCACGGAACCAACAAAAGCGTCTACATGGAGGCCGTTTCCTTGTCCCCCGAAGCACTCGATCCCCGCTACGTGTTTCTGCTGGACTCTGGGACTAAGCTTCTCGTTTGGCAGGGCAAGAAATCGAAAAACGTCCTCCGATCGAAAGGAAGGTAAATATCGTATTCCCCGCCTATTATTTCAAAAGGATATCACGAGTCGTCATTCGCGGAATTTTTGTTCGATTTCTTTCTTTCAGATTAATGGCAGAAAAAATTAACAAAAATGAGCGCAAAAATGCGGCTGAGATATCACTATTCCAGGAAGGGAAAGAAGAGCCGGTATTTTGGACCCTTCTTGGCTGTCCTGACGACGAGGCGCCCGAGGCACCTTTGCAAGAACATGTTCCGGAGGATTTTGTCCCTTTGCCGGCTCGGTTGTACCAAGTTGGCCTGGGAATGGGTTACCTGGAATTGCCACAGGGTAATCAAATTTCACTTAAATTTTTTTTAATAAAAACGGATCAATCCACGTTATAAAATTAGAAATTTGTGAAATAGATTTTAAAAGATGAAACACGATGCAGTTCTTAATTAATGTTAAAAAAGTTTTAATTTTTTTTTTGTAGTTGAAGTCAAGCATAATAAGATGATGCAATCATTGCTCAAGAGCAAGAATGTTTATATACTGGATTGCTTTACTGATGTGTTTGTCTGGTGAGTCTCAAAGATTGTTCTTGTATGGTTTTATGAAATTTGAAATCCCTGCATGGCAGATGGAATCGCCCTGGACAGCCTGACTTTGGGGCTGTACGTATTTATGATGTCACAATCCAAAATGAATGCTACTACGAGGTTAGCTCAGGGCTCACTTGCAAACTTCCCAAGTACATACAATTTTTCAAAATTTTCAACAATTTCAGAAGACAAATTTGCACAATGTTCAACAGTTTCCGAGGATAAACTTTTATAATTTTCTACCTTTTCCGAGGGCATATTTGTAACATTTTTAACCTATTCTGTGGACAAATTGGCAAACTTTCAAACGGTTTTCAAAGACAACTTGCTAAATTTGAAAAAATTGTAAATTTGCATTCTTTGCAGGGATTTGTAACATTTTCAGCAGTTTTTGAGGACAAATTTGCCAAATTGTCAACCTTTTCAGAGTACAAATGTTCTTCATTATTTCCGAATACAAATTTGCAAATTTTCTAAATTTGTTCATGATAATTTTTGGAAAATTGTCATTAGTTAATTTTGCAAAATATTGGGTATTGACCTGTGTCGATTTTTGCAAAGTCAGGCCAGGCAATTTGTTTAAAAACCTGGAAAAGTCAGGAAAGTTGAATATGAAATTTCTGGGGAATCCTGTATAAAATTTAATAATGCACGATTGTTTTGTAACGGCGTTATAGGATTGGCCGAAAAGCCACGAGGTTGGTCCATGCAGCGGCGCTGAAGTTATCCCAAGAACTGTGTAAGATGCTCAACAGGCCAGAACATGCCATGGTCAGCAAGGTCTTAGAAGGGTAAGATGAATGTTTGCCAATTTTTGAAAATTTCGCGAGAAGTTTTGCAAATAATAACTTTGAATATTCACGATTATTTTTTTTTCAATTACAGCAACGAATCCCAGGTTTTCAAATCCAAGTTCTTCGGTTGGGACGACGTGATTGCTGTGGATTTTACCAGGTCGGCGAATTCCGTATCCAGAACGGGCGCAGATCTGAAGGTAAATTTAATTTTCAAATCAAAAACTTCTGTGAGTTTGATACATTAATAGGATTCTTAATTGGAGCTGGGGCAAGGTTTGATCGTCGAGTTCATTTCAGAAATGGATGAGCACGCAGGAGGCCAAAGTGGATCTGTCGGCGCTTTTCATGCCGAGACAGCCACCGATGAGCAAAGATGAAGCCGTTAGTATAGACAAATTTCTCGGTTTCAGAATGCAGTAACCAAATTTAATCTCACACAGTCATGTCCCTCTTTAGTTGCAGTTAATGGAGGAATGGAACGAAGATCTCGAAGCGATGGAGGGATTTGTCCTCGAAGGGCGCAAATTTGCCCGTCTACCCGAGGAAGAATTTGGTAAGCATGATGGACCAAGCTATTGGAGAATAATCTGATGAAATCACAAAATTGCACTTGTGGAATTATGGAAACTTGATGAAATCCATGCACCTAACTTCAAATTATTTGACAAAATAATGCTAACATTAAACATCAAAGTTCAATTTATGGAATAGCATGCGAAGCTCTTTGAACTATACCAAGTTTTACCAGTTTGAGTATTTTTAAAATGTGCTTATTCTGGACGAAAATAAATTCTTATTTTCTGAGAAGAAAAATAAACTATGCAAAAATGCTAATTTCGGAGTAGCTTTTGCAGTGTATAACATTTGCAGATATCTTGTTTTTAGCCATTCTTTAATCTAGTATTTTTGCTCAGGTCACTTTTACACGGAGGATTGCTACGTGTTCCTGTGTCGCTACTGGGTACCGGTTGAGCTGCCGGAGGGCGAGGAGGCCACGGACGAGACCGAAGAGCAGGTGGAGGACGACTATCAGTGTGTAGTCTACTTCTGGCAAGGACGCAATGCCGGAAACATGGGATGGTTGACGTTCACTTTTAGCTTGCAGAAGAAATTTGAGGCCCTCTTTAGAAATAAGCTGGAAGTGATCCGAACTCACCAGGTAAGAAGTTGTCCTGGGTTTGCATGGTCAGCTCTTTCGGTTCCAAAACCAAACATGGTACAGTCGAACTTGGATAAGTGAAACCCGCTTAAATGAAATTGGTTGGCATTCGGATGATCCGAGTTGGTATGAGGGGGGTGGGGAGAGAACAAATTGCCTATATACAACCTAAATGTAACTTGAGAACACACCCGTCGAAATGATTTAGAATTCCCTTACCATCGGAGTCAATAACGGGCCATTCAAAAAGGACGTCCTCAAAATTTTCATAAAACCCACTGTCTGCATTGTGTCCGGTCAATCAGGACCCTCTCACCCCAGTCGGACGTCTGAAACAAACAAAATTACATTCGGAAAATTTTGAAAGTTTTGCAAGTTTGTACTTGGAAAACATAAATTTTGTACTCAGAAATAATTGAGAATTTTGCCAATTTGTCCTCAGAATCTGTTGGAAATTGTTCAAATTTCTCCTCGGAAACTGTTGAAATGAGAAATGTTACAAATTTGTCCTCGAGAAAACGTGGACAAATTTGTAACGATTCTCCGCAATGGACCGTATGCCTTTAAATTCTCTTTCTTTCCCATACTTTCTAGGACTGGAGGTACCCGTTTACTGACTTTTACAACTTATAACACATCACCTTCGCGATATTGCACTCTCTTTCCCTTTTACTTTGGGAACTGGTTTTATTTGGCATTTTTTGTTGATCAAGTGGACGTCCGAGTTGGTCATACCCCCTCTGACAGGCCCTCCCCCTGTACACATTGTGTCCATGACTCAACCTATACCCCCTTACTCCCTACATCAGGACGTCCCGTTTTGAATGGCCCCTAAGTATACCAGAAGTAGCTAGTTTGTTGTGCATTTTTAATATCTTAAACATATAAAGTTTGAGTGCAAACCTGCATTTTAATTTTTTATTATCATTCATGTTAGCTAAGTCACTACACTACAAACGATTCAATCGACTGAATATGTACATTTTATCTGACAAAATTTCTGTTTGATAGGAAGAAATTATGTCAGCACCAACAACGAATGCTCACTGCTCTGAGCATAAACTGAGATAATAAATTCTACAGCGGTAACTTCTTGATATGATCCTGAAGTTGAGAAACAATTTAAAATTTGTCGGATACCCGCAACAGTTTTTCACTTAACCGAGTACGACTGTATGAGACAAATGAATTGCATTTCTTCCTCAATTAGCAACAAGAAAACCTCAAGTTTTTGGCGCACTTCAAGCGCAAGTTCATCATCCACCAAGGCAAGCGAAAAGGGAAGAAACCAACCGAAGGGGCACCACCTGTCAAGCAGTACTACCTGAGGGCCAACGGAAATCTCCTATGCACAAGGGCTATTCAGGTTAGTTGGTCATCCTTTCGTGGTTTTTGAATTATCCAATGAAGTATTCAAAAACTTAAAGAATAGTTTGAATGTATGGTACTACGAGAAGTGTTCATTAAGTTTCCGCAATCATTTAAATAAAAAAAAAGAAAAATTGGAAAAAATTTTCCATCATTCCTGAACATACTTCAACATTAAAAGATAGTGTGAAAAATTGCACTTGCTAAAAATTGGAAAGCGAAGATGGAGTCCAAGGAAATAGTGGCTCAACAGCATTTTTAAACTTTTGAAGGCATTTCAGGAGTAGACATCTGTGACATGATTAAGGTCCGAGCAATGCGAACGTTTGGTCTACGCGTGGATTGGTCAGTTGAGAAATGGACGTTGAAAGTATGAAAGATGGTTTGACTAAAATTTTTTGAGCGAGGCATACACCCGCTGCCACAACTATGCCAAAAACATATCTCCCAAAATGGACATTTTTTTTAGATAATAGATGAAGTTGACGTGGATTTCTTCACCAAATTACATTAAAATCCATGCAGCTAGTTTTTTTTTATTTGAAAAAAATTATCGAGTAAACTTAATGAACAATTCTCATATTGTAGCAGCAAGTTTTCTTGTTGATGTTTTAACTACTAATTGATGGTCAAGTTAGAAGCTTACAAACTTATATTATACCTAATTAATTCCTTTTTTGATAGGTCACGACTCCAGAAGCCACATTGCTAAATTCGGCATTCTGGTAGGTAGCATGTCCGAAATCACGTGAGGCATGGTCCGCGTCAGATTTTGTCATACTCCTGTTTTCATGTTCCCAGCTTCATAGTGGAAGTGCCGTTCGAGAACGAAGATAGCTCTGGAATGGTGTACGTCTGGATTGGCAGTAAAGTGGACGGGGAAGATGCAAAACTGGCCGAAGACATTGCAGCGGACATGTATCCGGAGGTGAGCATATGGATGTAGCAAAAGGCTCTAAAGAAAATGGCGGAATTTATAATTTAACGTTTTTTCATACAGGAATCGTTCAACATCCAGGTGATAAACGAAGGCGAGGAGCCCGAAAATTTCTTCTGGGTGGCCCTGGGGGGCAAGAAACAGCACGATAAGGTTGGAAAATCAGAAATTTGCTCGTTATTCTGTTACACTGGCAGATTTTTTAAGAATCTCTGTATTTACTGATGCAGGATGCAGATTTCATGGCCTACACGAGACTCTTCCGCTGCTCCAACGAGAAGGGCTACTTCACTGTTTCAGAGAAATGCTCTGATTTCTGCCAGGATGACCTAGCCGACGATGACATAATGATCCTTGACAATGGTGAACAGGTCTTCCTGTGGGTGGGGGCAAAGTGCAGCGACGTGGAAATCAAACTGGCATACAAGAGTGCGCAGGTAAGCCTTTTGGCCAGATTCGTCAAATACGACAGGGTTCCCCTTCAAATTTCATATTCAACTTTCCTGACAGAGACAATGTCAAAATTGACATATGCCAATGTTAAAATTAGCATGAAAATTTTTTAAAAGTATTGAAAATTCGTAACCTGAAAAGGTTAAAAATTTAGAAAACTTGTATTACTAAAAGTTTCAAAGTTGTGCAAATTTGTAGTCATTCAGGGAAAATGTCAAAATTTTTGCCAATTTGTACTCTGAAAAAGTTGGAACATTTTGCAATTTTGTACCCAGAAAACGTGGACAATGTTGCGAGCTTGTCTTCGGAACTGTTGAAAATTTGTACTCTTAAAACGTGGGAAATTTTGAAACATTAATTTTGGATTGTGACTTTCCCGGAATTTTCCAGACATTGTCAAGGTCCCTGACTTTTTCAGGTCTGGGGGAACGTGGTACGATTCAATCCGCTACTAACCATAAAATGTTTCCATTTACTGGCTCACAGGTCTACGTTCAGAACATGAGGATCAAGCAGCCGGAGAAACCCAGGAAACTGTTCCTGACGCTGAAGGGAAAAGAGTCGAAACGATTTACCAAATGCTTTCACGGATGGGGAAAGCACCGCGTCGCGCCGGAGTGAATGCAACACGTACAGGGGTTCGTCACTTTACGATACACAGTGCCTCCTGAATGCTTGAGCGAGCAAAACTGGGGCATGTAAACACCACTTTCCATTCTTTGCCAAAGAGTTGCTAAGCACTTGACTCGAAACCCAAATGCGAACTATAGCCTCGTTCCCTAATATTGCATCACAGAATGCGAAATTCCCCCTGTCCACCTGTTTTTACGGAATGTGCACATTGTATAACTCGCTTCGCAAGCTTTTAAAATGGGGCTGCGGGCAGCCGCTATCGCAGTTTTTAGCGGGCTGAAGCAAATTTCCCCTGGCATGAAAGGCCAGGGTCTAACGTCGAAAATGCATTGAAATAAATGTTCATTTGCCAACATGCGCACCATCTTCAATAAATCTTGGTTCGACTTATGGATAATGCATTTGTTGGTGTTTATATCAGTGTTTCCCAACCTTTTTAACCCTGCTTAAAGGCAAAACTTGGAGAAATGCAAACCATTATCAGGGTTCCGCTAGAAATTTCATATTCAAACTTCCCTGACTTTTCCAAGTTTTTAAATAAATTTCCATGACCAAGACAATGTCAAAATTGACATATGCCAATGTTATCCACGATTTTGCAAAATCGACACAGAATTTACTTATGATAATTTGGACATTTTTTAAAATTAATAAAAGAAAATTTCGTAAATATACAGTATCATGAGAAAATTTTACACTGTACAACTTTGTCTTCTGAAAACGTTACATATTTGTGCATAGAAAAGGTTGTAAATCTTCCAAATTTGTATTAGGAAAAGTGAAAATTTTGCAATTTGTCCACGAGAAACTGTTGAAAATTGTATAACGATTGTAAATATGCCCTGAGCTAATCATGTAAAGCATTAGTTTTGGATTCTGACAATATTAATACGTTGAATTAACCTGACTTTTTCAAAATAAATCATTTTTCCCTGACTTTTCTAGTCATTTTCAAGTTATCTGACTTTTCTAGATTTGGGGGAACCTTGATTATTTATAATCTATATACATAAAAGGCAAAATAATCACAAACAGAGTGGACATTCGAACCTTTTCGTGGACAATAGTTAGAAAATTAAATCGATCCCAAGCCACCATTGTCCAATCATATCATTTAGTTTTTTTTTTAAAGACATTGCTATTTTATATCGTCACAACGATAAGGGCTTCTAATTTTATAAATTTAGAAAATTTATGCGTAAAACTCATTTCCCCCACCCTAATACAGCTGCAAGAAATGTCAATAGAATTTCAATGATTTATTTACAATAACTGGTGAACATCACTGTTACTTCCATGTGATGACGAGCAAACGTGAAAGAAGGTGCAGAGAGAATATGGAATTCCAGTGTCGATACTTTTACACTGAAAAGAAAAGGAAAAAAATGTTTAATTTTTGAGAGACAAATTGCCTTATAAAATTGTACCAAGTTGAAGATTTGTTACTACAGTCTACTGGAGGGAACTTTTATTCCCATTCGATAGTGTTCATGGACTGTCTGGAGGTTTTGAAGGGAACTGTACACATTCATTACTAATGTCATCACCTCCACAATTGCTTCATCACTTGCTTTCATTACATTTCAACCATACACAATCATTTGAAATTATTAGTTTTTGCTTAGAAACGCGTATAGGTGCGTACAGTAATGACGACTATTCCCGATAATTCTGCACAAAGTGGCGCACATTGGAAATACGAATCAGAAGTGTGTGGTGTTTGTTTATGAATTTTTAACGTTGGCCTATTGCTGCACGCGAGGGCTAAACACCAACACCAGGGAATGCGCCAACATCGCCTTCCTGGGAATTTTGCCTACGATGGGGGGACATCCACCCCACAAGAGGGATCTTTAACGTGCAGAGTGCAGATGGGCCCTGCACAGGATCTCGGTTTAAATTCTTAACCGAAAGAGGATTCTCACAGACTTCGATCGGGGAGTGAACACTGCTTGTTAGGATCGAGAGGCAAGCGCGCAAACCACTCGACCATCGGCGGCGGTGAATGCGTGGTGTGCGAAAGTGTTGTTTATGGGAGGGGACCAACATGGGCAATACTAATGACAGGATTAATGATGCGCGCAATTTGCATACTCTTTAATAATAGTGGTATCCATAATTTGCAAAACCACGCCCGAATAATGACGTCAAAATCCGGATCATAGACGATCATTCTAGTTTCATTTATAATGACACTCTCAGGAAGTCATGACATTCTTAATGAGGGTGTGCAGTTCGCTCGAGGGACGCGACGTAAACTCTTACATAATTTATTTTGAAGGTAATTTTCATAACTCAGTCGTCGTCGTCGTCATCCGATGGAACGAAAATGTCGTTTTCTTCCAAAAACGTGGCGCAGGTCTTGCTGATGGCTGCACCGATGTACAAGCCAGCCGAAACGGTCAAGAGAACCTTGACCAGACCTAAAGGAGCGGGTTCGGGTTGGGCCAAATAAGCTCCGCTGTTGCTGTTTGTGGCCGATCGAAATCCAGGCCTGCAATGCGGCTGGAGGCCATTGAGGTGAAAGGATGGTCCAAACCTCGCTCTTCTACAAACATTTGTGGCACCTACGAGCATGTATCCACCTTTCAAAAACATTTCCAAAATTGATGAAATTGATTTACGCACAATATTTAGGAATAATTGTGGAAAAAAACCGGATTACGAGCAGAAAACAACAGTTTTTTTTATAACAGCTGATGGACAGTCGGCAGCTACTGCCACCAAGCGTCATAACTCTTTCTAGGGGCCTTCCATAAAATATGAATTATTTACGTTAATAATTATTATTTTATAAAAAAAACAAATACGGGAAAATGACAAGTAGGTATGGACTAAAACACTTTCAACATTTATTGACGAGTACAAACATGACTTTTGCAAGTTTAAAAAACGTTTTGGGTTTCAGACAAATTCCCTGTTGGTTCCAACAGGTTTCCGTATGCCGTGCTACCAAATACTTTAGAGCAAAGTAAGCTCCATGATAATTTAGATTTAACGAATTTACGCATAATTTATGCCGTGATAATATCAACACTTAAATATCAGAATTTTAATTTTATTCTTTCATGCCCCCAGTTGTCAGAAAAAAAGTTATTTTGTTAAATAAAATCAGGGAAATGATAGTTGACTTTTATTACAGTTTTACAGGTCACACGTCCGCTAAAACATGTCTGAAAGCGCCAAAATTCTTGTCTCCAGCCAACTTTCGCGAAATTAAGTTGTATATCGGTGAAAATATCTGCGAATTTGTGAATTAATTACGGAGGGAGTGATGGAGGCCGACAACGAAGCCAATTCGGATGACACGTTCAGGATTCTGGTGGCCACGGACAACCATTTGGGATTTGCCGAGAAGGATCCGCTCAGAAGTAGGCCATTCGAAAGTTTATTAGATTCGTAACCGATTGATATGTACTTAATACATGTAAAACGTTATGGGATCAACCAGTTACATGATCTACATGTAGGTGCCCGTACCCACATGCATCTTACGTTCTTCACCATGGGAACACCCTCCAAGAGTAGTATAAGGAACGGGATCTTCCTTGGGAGGTTAGGAGGTAGAAAGGGGGGAGTAGAACTATGTATCTCTCGCGTGGATGCATTCCAGGTAGGCGGAGGCCATCTGCAAGTCTAGAGGCGTAAGGGGATGGTCTGCTTGTATTAGAACGTCATCCTGCAGGATAATTAACTTTACTGTGGGTAAGGTGATCGTCTCAAATATGGTTTGCAGGTAGGGGAGACGGTTCGAAATCGGAATAAAAATTTCCGAGTAAAAATTTTCAATATTTTCTGAATTCAAAATTGTCAAATTTTTAAAATTTGTTCATGCAAATTTTTAAAATTTGTTCACGCAAATTTTTATTTCTATGTTAATTTTCAAAATTGTCATTTGTAAATGCTGCAAAATATTTTCCTGTGTCGATTTTTAAAACTATGTCAATTTGTGTCATCGTCATTGGTCAGGTAATTTTTTTTAAAACCTGGAATAGTCATGGAAGTTGAAAATGAAATTTCTAAGGGAACCCTGGTCGTTTTGAAACTAGATTTGGTTGTTCAAAGAACAGGAATGATAATAGCAGGGATCCCAGCCGTCCTATATTTTCGATGATGTCCTACATTTTCCTATATTTTGATAAAATGTCCTATAAATCCTATATTTTTGTCATATTTCTTTTATGAAAGGGCCTAAAATCCTCATGGCATATTGTTTGGTATGCAAATGACCAAGAAACAAATATGTCGCCATTCAAAAAAGGGACATCTTCTGAGTATACATCTGCAAAATTTTCTACGTTATCCTTGTACAAATTTACACAATTTTCCAATTCATTTGAAAAAATTTCCACGTTTTCTAAGTACAAATTTCCAAAATTTTCCTAGTACAAATTTCCAAAATTTTCCTAGTACAAATTTTCAAAATTTTCCATGTTTTCCGAATATAAATTTGCAAAATTTTCCAAGGATTTTCAAAAGTTTAAAATAAAAACCATTAATTGTTCTATAAGTTCCTCTATACCATAAAATCTTGAAATGTATTAAAGTGTAAATAAATACTGCAGGATTCCCACAAAACCTGGAAAACCTGAAAAGGTCAGGGAACTTGAAAATGACCTGTGAAAGTCAGGGAAGAAAGGTCTATTTTGAAAAAGTCTGGGAAATTGAATGCATTCATGGCGATCCAAAATTGATACTTCTACAAGGTTAGCTCAGGGCCCATTTTCCGAGTAGAAATTTTCAAAAATGTTCCACATTTTCGGAGTATAGATTTGCAAAATTTTCTACGTTTTCCATGTACAAATTTATAATTTTCCCCGTTATCTGAGTATTAATTTGAAAAAGGTCCACGTTTTCTGAGTACAAATTTGCAAAACTTTCCATGTTTTCCGAATAAAAGTTTTCCACGTTTTCTGGGAACAAATTTGCAAAGTTTTCACGTTTTCCGTGTACAAATTTTCAAAATTCTCTAGGTTTTCTGATTACAAAATTTCCACGTTTTTCGAGAAAACATTTGCAAATTTTCCACGTTTTCCGAGGACAAAATTGCAAAATTTCTCACTTTTTTTGAGCACAAATTTTCTACATTTATCAAATACAAAATTGTCCCACTTTAACTTTTTTTCGAAATTGTCTTTAGTAAATTTTAAAAAATATTTACCGGTGTCAAATTTGTCAGGAAAATTATTTTAAAACCTGGAAAAGTCAGGGAAGTTAAATAAAATTTCTGGGGGAACCCTGAATAGTTTTTTGTGACAATGGTGAATGCGCTAATATTGCACATTTTACATCATTTGGTGTTGTGATTTCCTATATTTGTCCTATTTTTTGGGGCAAAATGTCCTATAAATCCTATATAGTCGAGCTTAAAAGTGGCTGGGATACCTGTAATAGAATGCTGAAAAAATTGAACTAAAAAATTGAACTAAAATTGAACTATTGAACTATGTGAAAAGCTGCAAATGCAATAGTTATTATAGTTCAATTTTTTTCAATTAAGTTCATTATGTGCCAGTAGGCTATGCTGTGAATGCTGTATATCGCAGTAATCTTGAAATGAAGTTTTATTTTCTGTTTTTTGCATTGTTTACAGGTGAAGATTCTTTCAATACTTTCGAAGAGATTCTTGCCCTGGCTCCAGAGCACAATGTGGATTTCATTCTGCTGGGGGGCGACCTATTCCACGAGAATAAGCCCTCCCGCAACACCATGTGCAAATGCATAAAGCTCCTGAAAAAGTATACCTTCGGAGACAAACCCGTGGAGTTTGAGGTGCTTCAAGATGAAAAAAACAACGCTTTGGAATCCCCCGTCAACTTCCTGGATCCCAACATCAATGTGAGCTTTCCAGTTTTCTCCATTCATGGCAACCACGACGACCCCTCCGGACATGGTAGCATGTGTGCCTTGGACCCTCTCACCGAAATGGGACTTGTCAATCATTTCGGCAGATGCACCAACATGGAGGACGTGGAGATGAAGCCGGTGCTGTTGCAGAAAGGTGCTACCAAACTAGCGCTCTATGGACTGGGTTCAGTGCGGGACGAGCGTCTGCATCGCATCTTCAGGGAGAATCGCGTCAGCATGGTGCGGCCCAAGGAGGACACGAACGCGTGGTTCAATTTGCTGGTGTTCCACCAGAACCGCTATAAGCATACTCCGACCAGCTACATCCCAGAAAGTTTCCTGGATGATTTCCTGGATCTAGTCATCTGGGGCCACGAGCACGAGTGCATCGTCACTCCTAAGAAGAGCCAATCTAAAGAATTCTACATCTCCCAGCCTGGTAAGTGATATGCAGCCGAGAACTTGAAAGGCTTGAACGTTTGGTGATGTTTAATTTGTAGCACAATGTATCGATGTTGAGGTTTCATCAGTGGTAAGGCCGAGCTTGGTTGCTGCGTGGTAAACTGCTTGACTTTGCTTTTGTAAGGTCCAGAATCGAAGCCCGGTTTGGCTGGCTTGACTTTGGTTTCCGTGGTTCTCCAAAGTTATGCGCAGGCGATTGATTGGTCGGTTTCACTTCAATTGCCGCAGATACATTCTAATCCCATTTCAATCCTATCAGGTAGCTCCGTGTCTACGTCGTTAAGCCTCAGCGAATCATAAAAGAAATTCGTTGGCATCTTGGAGATCTATAAGCCCGGCTTCAAAATGAATGAGATTGAGCCGAAACCTGGTCTCGGATTACTTTATTATACGAGGGGTGTTCATTAAAGTTCTGCAATAAAAATAAAAAACGGTTGTAAGGATTTTAACAAAATGTGTTGGAAAAATACTTCCATCATTCCTGAACAGATTTCAACATTAAAAGATATATTTCAAAAATTACACGAGCTAAAATTTGGAAGGCAGAGATGGACTACGAGGAAATAGTAGGGGGACTTCCACCTCCCCCCCATCCAAGAGGGATCATTAAATTAACGTCCAGAGTGTAAATGGGATCTGCACGGGACCTCGGTTTAAACTCTTCTCCGAAAGAGCCGCCACGACCTCGACTAAGGAGCAGACCATTGGCGCCGGCAACTTTTGATGGTAGCCTATTTCAGCAAAAATGCATGAAATGTTTAAGGTCCGAGTAATGTCCTTACGTTCGGTCAACGAGTATATTGAAAAATTTAGAAATGGGCAGACAAGTGACAAGTGTGAAAGATGGTGAGAGAAGTGGACATTGAGTATCTATCACAGATGCCGAAGTTTTAAACGTTTTTTGAGCGAGGCATACACTCGCTACCAAAAATGCAGCTCCCAAAATGGACATTTTTTTAAATAAAAAATGACGTTTACATGGATTTCTTTACCAGATTTCATTAAAATCCATACAGGTGTTATTTAAAAAAAATGATTGCAGAAACTTAATGAACATCCCTCGTATATTCGATTGCTTGAATCTTGTAAAATGCTGTCTGCTTAGAGGAGAAAATATTGTGAAAAACATTCTCGGAACATCCTTTTAGGTAGTTCAGTGGCCACATCATTAAGCGTCGGCGAGGCAATTAAGAAATCAGTGGGCATCTTGGAGGTCCATAAACAGTTCTTCAACATGAAACAGATCGAGTTGAAAACCGTGAGGCCGTTTTGCTTTAAAGAAATAGCTCTTCGCGATACTAGCCTGAAACTGACTGGGTCAAAAGTGGATGAGAGAGTAATGGAATACTGCGAGACGGTTGTCAAAGACCTCGTCAAGGAAAGCAGGGAACTACTGTCTGGTAGGGAAAGGTTAATCTTACTTAAATCTTAGCGGTACCCTGACCTGGAAAAGTCTGGGGAACTTGAAAATGTCTTGAAAAGTCAGGGAGAAGTCAGAGAAGAATGACTTTATTTTAAAAAGCAGGCACATTGTCGAGTACAAATTTGCAAAATTTGCTACGTTTTCCTACAACAAATTTCCAAATTTTCCATGTTTTCCGAATAAAAATTGCAATTTTCTACGTTTTCCGAGTACATGTACAAAATTGCAAAATTCTCCACGTTTTCCGGGGACAAATTTGCAAAATTTTCTACGTTTTCTGAAGACAAATTTGCAAAACTTTCTACATTTTATAATTAAAAAATGTAAAATTTTCAAAAAAATGTCATGCAAATTTTTAAAATTTCAAAATTATCATTAGTAAATTTTGCAAAATATTTTCCTGTGTTGATTTTGCAAAATATGTCAATTTTTAACATTATCATTGGTCAGAGAAGTTTTTTTAAAAACCGGGAAAAGTCAGGGAAGTTGAAAAGGAAATTTCTGGGGGGACCCTGAAAAATTTGCAAATTTTTCCATCTTTACGAGGTCATATTTACAAAAAAAAAGCAATCTATTCCGAGTATTAATTCACAAAAATCTCAAATTTTTCGTGGCACAAATTTGCAAACTTTGCATTTGTTTTCAAGCACAGGTTTTTTAAATTCTCAACAGTTTCTGAGGACAAATTTACAACATTTTCCACGTTTTACGAGTACAAATTTTTAACATTTTCAAAATTTGTACATGCTAATTTTGTAAAAATTATTTTTTCTACGTTAATTTTCATAATTTTTTTAAATTGTCATAAGTAAATTTTGATAAATATGAAATGTTGTCCCATTTCAATTTTTCAAAATCGCGTATAACATTGGCAAATACAGCATCAATGTTAACGTTGCGATTGGTCAGGGAAATTTTTTCAAAAACCTGGAAAAGTAAGGGAAGTTAAATACGAAAATTTCTGGGGGAGCCTTAAGAAAATAGTAGTAAGCCGCGTAAGCGCTTCACCGCCATAAATCCTACCGTTAGCAAGCTGTCTCTCAATCTTTCCCTAGATCACGAGAAGCAGCCGAAGATTCCTTTAATCCGGTTACGTGTGGAGGTTGAAAAGGAAGAAGAGAAATTCAACATCTACCGTTTCGGACAAAAGTTCGTGAATAAAGTAGCAAATCCGAAAGACATCATCATGTTCCATCGACCGAAGAATACTGATGAGAACAAACTCCGAAATGCCAAAGGAGAACCTATCAGTAACTTGAAGGTTGGCTATAAACTTAAAGTCTGTCCTAATTACTTGGCATTTGGTAAGCAGTATCCCCATGGTCCTGACATTTTTTTTTCTCCTCAGCTCGCGGAGAAGGACATCGCACACTTCAGCGCCGTGGACATTGTCCGCCAACATTTTCAGACTGTCGATGAGAAGAGTCGGCTTCAGCTGCTGACTGAAACGGGACTGGGGCGAGCAGTCAAGGAGTATGTCGACAAAGAGGAGAAGGAGGCTATCCAGGAATTAGTCGCGTAAGTTTGAGCGAGGCTCGCTGTGTTCAATGGAGTTGTTTATTCCAGTGTTTCTCAACCGCTTGTCCGTGGAATGGAGCCAGTCCGCGAAAAAGCTCGGACGTCCGGTCGGTTTTTGATTATTTTGAATAGCTTTAGTTTTTATTGTTTATCGTTAGATTTTGAAACGACAGCCAAAAAACTATTCAAATAATCAGGGTTCGGCAAGACCTTGGAAATCTGGAAAAGTCGGGGAACTATGAAAATGACTGGAAAACTTGGGGAAGAATGATTTTTTTTTTTAAAGAAAGTCAGGTTGAAAAATTTTCGCCCTTTTTCGAAAACAAACTTGCTAAAAGACATATTGGCAAAATATGGAACCTATTCCGTGAACAAGTTTGTAAAAGGGTCAACAGTTTTTGACAAACTTGCTCAATTTTCCACTTTTTTAAATTTTCAAGTATTTTCGAGGATAGATTTGCATAACTCCCGATCTTCACCTGGGACAAATTTTCAAAACTTACAACATTTTCCCAAAACAAATTTCAAAATTGTCAAAAAATTTGCGTGCTAATTTTTGAAAAATTGTTATAATTTTCCTGTACTAACTTTGAACATTTTTCCAAATTGTCATTAGTAAATTTGGCAAAATATTGAATGAATTCCTGCAGCGATATTGCAAAATCGTGGATAACATTGGCATTGTCTCGGTCAGGGAAATTTGTTTAAAAGCCTGGAAAAGTCAGGGAAGTTAAATATGAAATTTCTGGGAAAATCCCGATCATGGTTTGTATTTCTACATTAGCAGTCTGCGAAATATTTTTTCCAATTTATGCCGGTCCGCGAGATGCTTTTCATATTTTGGTTGGTTCACAGCGGTTAAAAGGTTGGGAAACACTCGTTTATTCCAATCAAGATTCTCTTCAAACCAAGCTTTGTTGATTGTCTCAGTCACCAAGAAAGGAAGACGCAGGAGTTTTTGAACAACCTTCCCATCACTATCAAAAACATTGAAGAGGAAATTGCGAGGTTCAGACTGGAGCGTCAGAAAAAGAAGAATGAAGAAGATGAGGAAGTAAGAACGCCTGATATTCATTTATTAATTTATAGAGGGATGACTCCTAATACTCATGATCATCTTCAAAAATGTTATTCATAATGTTTTAGGTAGATGAGGCCATGAGGCAGGCTCGACAGAAGCGCATTCAGAAAGGTGATGAAGGCTCTGATGAAGCCCATAGCGACATGGAAGTGGGCAGCGACGATGAAATGGGCGCTTCAACATCAAGTAGCCGGGGTGGGCGAGGTGCCAGAGGCAGCCGGGCGAGAGGAAGGGGACGAGGGGCAAAGACTAATCCTGCAGCAAATTCAGCTAAAAGCCCAAGGGGGGTGAGTGTCTGAGTGCTCGTTGATCGGTTTTATAAGCCTAAATGTATACATTTTATGACACTGGAAATGTCAGGGAACGTGGAAATTTCTGTAAATGTCATGGAACTTGACAAAATTAGCAAGATTTTAAAACTTTTCATAATACAAATTTGCAGATTTCCAAGCACAAATTTGCAAAATTTTCGACAGTTTTCGAGTGCAAATGTATACAGTTTTTTAGTTTTTTTTTTCTAACTGAAGTTTGAAAAAATATTAACAGATCCTGAGGACAAATTTGCAAAATTCTCAACCTTTTCCGATGGTATCAAATGTGTAAAATAGTTTTTGATGCTAATTTTATAAAATGTTTACAATTTTCTTGTGTTAATTTTGAACTTTAAAAATTGGCATATATCAATTTTGACATTGTCATTGGTCGGGGAAGTTGTTTAAAAACCAGAAAAAGTCAGGGAAGTTAAATACATGTATGTTACTTCTAGGCGAACACTGTATTATTTCAGACTTCTCCGAAATGTCAATAGTGGCCAAAGACGTCTACATGATAATGTTCATATTTAAAAAAAAAAACATTTGTATCTTGCAGAGAGGTCGTGGTGCGAGGGGCAGCCAAGCCAGAGCATCAGTCAATACTGTTTGCAGCGCCTTCGAGAGAATGAAAGCACCTGGCAGGGCTAGAGGTCCGTCAGCATCAAATTCAAGATCTGCCATGGATGACGATGCTGTGGTTATCTTGGACAGCGATGAAGAAGTGTTACCGTCGCCGAAACGTAGGAAAACCATCCCTCCCAAGGGTATTCAATTTTTTGATGATGATTCCGACACGGATCTGTTTTAGATCCTTGCACTATACGATATGATGCAAAAGTCAGACCGATGCTTTTGCCACACTGTTGTTGTTATGTGTGACCACTTGGCAAGCATTTGGCCGCTTTAACAGCCTTGCTATAACTCCACAAAGGGCTTTTGAAGTTCTCGATCTGTTTGCATTTTATCTGTTGAATGGGAAAGCTCCCGATTTGATCAACGGTACCAGTGAAAGACATGAAAAGGATGTCGTCAAGCCCCTCTGCACTGATGATGCAAACACCAAAGAAATATACTTACGTTGTTAACAACAGGGTTCCCCTGGTTCTGGAAAACCTGGAAAGTCGTGGAAGTTGAAAATGTCTGCAAAAGTCAGGGAAGAATGGCATTTTGAAAAGATCAGGGAGTTTCAGCGTATTCATGCATGTTTGCACGATCCAAAAGTAATGCTTCTACGTGGTTAGGCTATATCCCAACTGGGCACTTTGATTGGGCCAAAAAAATCTGCACTAGTGTAAGCTACAAGGTGTGGCATAAGTCTGTGAAGTCTTTTTGCGCCTGCTGCCTGCAATACTGCCGATTATGCAGACTTATGCCTCACCTTGTAGCCTGCACTAGTGCAGATTTTTTGGCCCAATCAAATTGGCCATTAGTCAGATGGCACCAGTGGACTATACGTGCACCACACATGGCACTGCTCCAAGCGGAATATATAAAAGCTTTAAAAAAATTATGGTAATAATTTGTGCGCGCGGATGCATTTTTTTGTACTTTTAATTTCGCTAATATTAGCTTTATTCGGGCTTTCAATCCAATTTCGTCGTAAAAAAAACGTTGATTTTTTGCCTCGTTTCCGTCCCACACGCTCGATGTTCAATGGCGAATAAATTTCAGTTTATATGTGAACAGTTGCTCGATTTTGACGTTGGGCTCGTAATTTAAGAGCTGTAATTTTCCAACAACCGGTTCGTTTCGAGCTTGCAATTTGCATATTGGACTAGCTGTCAAGTTTAAGTTTACCCCCACGCCTTCTAAAACGATGAATAATTTTGGAATTAAGATTATTTTTAGCTTAACTAGTAGAAACTTACTGTGGTTTTTTCCAAATAACAAGAGGAGAAAAGAGAAAGAAAAAAAAAGGCTGTTCTCCAAACTCTTCAATCTCAAGTCATTTCCGAATTTTTGGCGCTGAAAAAATGTCCTACTCCTGATGATTTTATCTCTACTAGTTCACGAGGTAACTTACATTTAGTGTATCTACAAAAAAGGTTATAGGATGATTAAAATAGGATTTTGTTAAGTAAAGCCTTGCCTACTCGGGGGTCTTATCTCGAGTTATTTGAGATAAATGTAAAATGTCCGAATTATACTGTAAGCTCGGTTGTTGCTACCGTACATGCCCGAGGAATCAAAGAATAACCTATACGAGTAATTAGTTAGTTGGTCCTTCTCTCTCGATTCGGACACGGATGTCCATTTCTATTTTTTTGTCTGACCCCTACTTGCTATTCATCACCAGGCTTCGCTCGATTTTCGTTTTCTGCTAAAGGTCTTTGCGCTCAGCAAAGCATCAAGCTGTCAAGTAAAACAGATTTCACTTTCAATTTCGCCAACTTTTGAAAACTCATTCGTGGTCAGTTCTCCCGCGCAACATTCCCTTTAATGACTGATGACCAGCACCACAATCACTTCCTTATTACTTGGAAGGGGTTTAAAAGGGTTTTCGCGTATTTACATTTTATTTTTTGAATTATTTCGTCGTCGTATTTCAAATTTCAAACTTGAATTCCCCTTCTTCCCTTCCTCCCCTACATATTTATTTTTTTTTTTATCCCTCCTCGTTTTATTACCGATTATGCCCATTTTTTTTGCCAATGGCTTCGAGGAGCTCTCTGGGTGTCCAGGCCGCTATTTTGCCGATGTCCTGCACGATTAGAGGGGAATATGTGAGCTCTCGAATGCCCTCCTTCCCCCATCCGAAAAATAATAAGAACGAATGAAAGTAACGAAGCCTGCGGTTCACTTCCGGACAGTAACAACCAGCACCCGCCATCTAGTAGTGAGCTCAAAAACCAAAAGCTGCGTTTAGGCACGTGCGAGTGGTGCGCCTGAAGCAAATATACGTATTCCAAAAAAAATCACAGCGCCATCTATCATTAGTTTATGCGAAACGTCGGAGTTACACCACAATGAAATGGCATCTAGCCTGCATCTAGAGATGCAATTTGGCCATGCTTTGACAATGAGCAATATACTGAAAGAGTTCAGCGCCATCTATGAAGCATTTTGCGCGATCGCTATAGACACGAGAGATTTCTGACCACAACAATGGCGCCAAAATGGGGACACACTGAGCTAGGGAACTTAAAGTTTAACTTGGTTTCCGAAACTGGAATGCAAGTTTCCCAACCGTGGGTTAACCAGCTTTCCGAATTAGGAATTTCCAATACGTTAACATTTAGTTTCCAGTTATTTCGAAAACCTGGCTTCAATCGTTCAAGTTTCCTCGGTGTGTTCCTACTGTCAATACTGTGTATACCTTTAAAATTAATAGACTCATAAACATCTATATATATAAAATAGAAAACGACGCCATCTTGGTTTTCCGTGGCTGGCTCTCTGGCTGGGTTTGAGGGTGGTATCCATATGATTCGCCACTCATGACACTCCTCCCAGAAGCGTGAACTCCGTGGGGAATTCCAAGGCCATAAATCTTTTTTAATTTGCCCCGGGCCATAAAACTGTCAAACAAGTTTTCCGTCCCCCCATCTGGGATGTATCCAGATCATATAGCGCCATCTTTTGGAGACAAAGGACAGCTAAATCTAACTCGCATAAAAGGAGTTAGAAAATCCAACAATTTTTACCCGGGCAAGGCCGGGTTTTTCCGCTAGTATAAAATATGGTCGAAACAAATTATAATTTCTTTCGATCACGGCAAGTTTCTTGTTGATTCCTCCACCTGCGTTCACACTGAAGGAAAGTTCAGGAAACATAAATGAACAGATTTTTTGCCCATTTTTTGTTGATAATTGGTTGTCTGTGGATTTTAGAAACATACCTTTATACAGGGTGTACCGATATGGTTTGGCCAAATTAACAGAGTAGGTAGCTGGTGATATGTGGAGAAAAAAAACTAATGAACAGTGGGGCGCAAATCACTCCTTAACATAGAAAACATCATTTATTGAAGATGATTTGTCTGACAATAGATTTGACACACCAACAACAATAGCTCACAACAATTGCTCAAAATGGCGACCACTAAGGCCATTAATGCAGGCTTCACAGCGACGCAACATGCTATCTCTGACCCTATCATGAATAATAGCCGGCATTTCCTCTCGTTTCATTATAAACGAGGTGCATATCGACTCTCACTCTCACTCTGACCAAACACAACCTTTGGCACGTGCGCTGCTTAGCTATGGGTACCAGTAACCTACTAACAGATAAACAGCACAGTATACGTAAATATAAGTAGGGTCACTCAATGTTAATTTTTTGTCTCAAAAAAACAACAGCGCCTCCATATGTGAGAGGTGATTACTAAGCTGAAGCCACGCCCTGCGCCCTTGTAAACGAATTGTAGTTTGGGCGTGGCTTCATTTTAGTAATCACAATGCACACATGACGGCACTAAATGTTTTCGGAACCGGAAACGCCACTGGAGTGTCCCTACTTATATTTACGTATACTGTGCTAACAGATAAAATCCAAGCAAAAACACATGGTAAATGTCAACATGTGTTTGCACTTTTCAATGTTAAAGAGTGATTTGCGCATGTATACGCATTAGGCGTATACAGACGCGTAACCCTACATGACTGGTCATCTCATTTGAAGTTCATAGGAATAACGTCACAGGAAGTGGTTTACAAAACAGAAGAAACCGTCATTTATTTTCTTTGGTCGATTTTCTGTAATGGTGTTCTTTGCTAAGTCTGCCCCATTCAATATACTGTCATCAGAAAGCAGAAGAAATCAAGATAATGAGGTAAGTAAAGTTTTTTAAGTAAATTGTGTGCTTAATTCTCTACTTAACTCCAATTTTCGAAGTGAAATGCATGTGACAAACTTTTTTACATTTGTTACCATTTATACATTTTTGTTCTATGTGAATGCTCCCCTGTGGTCAATAATGAAAAAGAAAAAATTGCCCTTTCCATATAATTCAATAAAAAAGGCACCATGCATGCACGTGGTTTTTGCAACAATGCAATTTTTACAACAATGTTTATGCACGTGATTTTTGCAACAATGCAATTTTTACAACACCGTTTATGCACGTGATTTAAACAACACAAGTAGTATAAACCAAGTGTATAAACATGGTGCATAAACTGTTGTAAAAATCGCGTCATTGTATAAACCACTGCATAAATCGTACAGTTTATGCACATTGCTTATACAACGATGAAGCAAAGATGCATTCAAGCAGGATGCAAATCATTAAAAGTGCATTGTGCCGACACGACACTCAAAAAAACTACTCCCTTTAGCTGAGGGCTTATACTGTAGGAGTATTTTGATACTTGCAAAGTCATGCCTGACATGGAAATGCATTTTTGCTAAAACAGTTGGTCTAAAATCACTCTAGGTTACTGCTTTATTTAAAATAGTGAAATTGTAGAAATTTTTTGGATGTAAGAAAAACCTAAACCAAACGTGCAACACTTTGCGTTTCATTTGTATCCATTTAATTAGGCAGAAAGTTAACCTCGTTAAGACGTCTGTTTAATTATTCAAACAAGGGCACCGTGATTGAGTAAGATGAGAAATTTACCGCGCAGTATTTCAGAAAAGCCATTTTTAAAAATAATTATTTCTCATAACAATTAGCCCCGGTCTCCCCTCTTATTTGATATTTAAACAAAACAAATGGTTACGCCAACAATTATGGCATATTAAGTCACTTCAATTGTACTAATTTGTAAAACATCGACCAGTTACTGTTCCTCTGATGATGAAATGGAAGTATCTAGTTGTGTCTCACAATGAAAATAGCAGCAATTTAGATACCAATCCATAAATAAAAAAGCGTCACAGAAGAGATTCTAATGAAAATTTGATAGCAGCAGTGATTCCGAAACAAATTCCTATACATAACCAAATCAAGATTAGGATAGCAGCAGCGATTCGAATGCATATCCCTGTAAAGAAATTTTCAAAATTTGCGAACAAAGTTGAGAGTGGTCGCTAGAATTCACAATTCCACAAAATGCTGTTACTCAGTTGTTTAGAATTTTGAAACCCATTTACACAGCATTGCCCGGTGATGCCAGAACTTTACTGGAAACACCAAAGACCAGTGTAAATAATAAAATAAATGATGGGGAGTATTTTCCTGTGGACTCATAAAGGAATTATAGACGAAATTGCTAAAGGTATTCAAAATGATTGAAATTTGTTGACATTGCAGTCCCTCACAGAAAAATTAGGTGGGTCAACTCATGATTTTTAACTAGTGTCCAAGTCATGGTTTTTACTCATAGTCAACTGATGGTAAATGTTCAGCGTTCCGCCTAGTTGACTACCTCGAACCTAATAGTGGACCACGTTTCCAAAACAGTACCAACACATGTTTTAAAAACTAATAGTTCACTTATGCCATACTCAGCTGCGTTATTAGACTAGTTGGATATGAGAATGACCAAACAAACTAGGAGTTGGCCACATTTCCATAACAGAGCTAACATTTTTAAAAAATGACTAGTTCACTAATGGCATACTCATCTGATTTATTCCACTACTTGAATTTGAGAATGACCATACAAACTAGCAGTTGGCCACATTTCCATAACAGAGCTAACACATGCTGTAAAAAACTATTAGTTTACTAAAGGCATATTTATCTCATTTATTCCATGAGTCGGACATGAAAATGACAATACAAACTATGAGTTGGCCATGTTTTCATAACAGAGCTAATTACATGGCTAAAAAACTATTTGTTTATTAATGGCATATTTATCTCATTTGTGGAACTAGTGGGACATGAAAATGACCATACAAATTACGAGTTAGTCACGTTACCATAACAGAGCTAACACATCATAAGGTACCAGGTCCTTATTGTATGGGAATTGTGCCCAAGTTAGGCCCTCTCAGCTGGGGCTGGAATTGCCCATTTCGATTTTGGTAGAGTGGACAAGAACTCCTTTATAGTGCTGTTCAGACCAAACCATTGGCATATTTATTCATGCCTTTAAGAGGAAAACCTTCTCTAAGGGCCAGTTGCGCGAGCATAGGTTAAGCTTAACCTAAGGTTAACGTGCTGCATAACCACAGCTTAACCCACCCTTGCATTGCACGAACGCAGGTTAGGGAAAAATGAATGCTAAGGTTAAGCTCTGGTTATTGGGCAAAAAACAACATGGCAGACTCAACAGATGACTCTTCAGCCGACAATTTACTGTTTTTAGATTATTTAGATAATGTTTCCCCAAAAACTCATGTTTTTCTGGATAGTTGCCACCCATTTGAAGAATAGAATGCCCTAAAGTGAGCGACCGTGATCCTTAGCAGACGGGTTTTTTCGAAGCTCTTGGCTGCAGATATAAATCCTATGGGAAGCTTGCACTGCTCACCAAATCGGTAAATTTGCCCATCTATGGGCTTTTATATCACAATCTAAAGTATTTTATTGTATTTGATTGTTTTTACAGTTTTTAAAATTTCTTTTGTGTGTTTTTTTCGGGTATTTTGGGGTATTTACGCCACGGGAAATAGGCCTAACGCAGACGCTTCGGCGAGCGCGTCGTCTGCCGGAGCGGCGTTTGGGATTGCATATTTTTATTTGTTTATGGGACACTGAATTTGGCTCCAAGTGGGCCCGTATTTTGGTAATTTAAAATGGAATTGTTTCGATTAGTTTTTCAAAAATGTTAAATTTTCAAGTGCGGGGCTGACGCCTTATCCGGCAGCCGACGCGTACGTGTAGTCGTCTGCTAGGAGCTCGCTGGCGAGTGACTGCAGGCGTTTGCAGGCGGTTGAGGCCGAAAAGGGAGTTAGTTTTTGGTTTTGTACTAGTTTTTTTATAATTTTATATTGTTTTTGTGTGTATCATCCTTAATTAGTGTTCTGTATGTGTTTTAGCCCGTTTTTGGGCACTTTAAAACTTTTTTTAGAGATAGGCCAACTCACCCATGTGTAGGCCTAATAGAATCGACCTGTAATGGTAAGTAGTATGTTTAAATAAAGGGTTCTAATAACTTGAGGCCTTGCTGCCAAAACTTTTGGTTTAGAATCTCTTTCTAGACTGAACAATACCTGTAGATTTTAAGGACGGACAAGAGTTTAATCACCACTTGGAACAGTCCTATAGAAGCTGCAGCTACCTGAGGTGAGTCTAATACTATAGTCCCTGAAATTTATCAATAAGCTCTCACAGCCTGAGGTGGCTCTGCCCCTGGGCTTGTGTATGCCTTGATCATTTTTTGTAGACCTTAAGGACGAACAAGAGCTAAATCACGCCTTTGGAATAGGCTTACAGAAGTTACAGCTATTTGAGGTGAGTGAGATATGCTAAAAAACAAACGCCCTTTAACAGATTGGAAGGGACCTTTAGAGACTGCGTGATCTGAGCAGTAAAGCTGCGTGTGTTGAGCAGCCAGGGAACATCCTACCATTAACTAACTTGACCAAACATGGAACCGAATCTGCCGGACTTGGCCGATAATCCTATTGTGGAAAGTCAGCAGAAAAACCCACAGAATGCTGAAATCGAACCTAATAAGAAGGGGAAAACATACGCGGAGACAACAGCCACCATAACTAGAAGACCAAACAAGAACTCTGTGGGGGTAATGGGTAATCTTGCGGCAAGGAGCCAGAGAGTCTCTATGGTAACGCATCCGGGGACTCAGGTTGAGGATTACACCTCTTCTATTTACCAATTTCTAGGGGCCCAGGCGGTGATCTCAGCCGGAAGGCTGGATGAGAAATTCACCCAAGTGTACCTAAAATCGCAAGACTATGCAGACAGGATTCTGGGAGAGACTATCCGAGTTAAGGGCCACGAAGTATTGATCTTTGCTAATAGTGCAATCCCAGAGAAAATTATACTTACCAGAGTGGTTCCGGAGATAGGTCCTAAACATATTATAGAGGCATTGTCCAAATATGCAACTATCGAATCTAGAATACAAAACATTTTTCTGTATGGAGATAGAAACATCCTCTCCTTCCGGAGATCGGTTTATATATC